>CAJQZJ010032443.1:7999359-8027980 GCA_907164525.1 Lophiomys imhausi
TTGGATGTTATGGGTGAGAGATTTTTTAGCTTTCTCATTTTCTTTGGATGTTGTACTGATTTCTTCCATCGAATCTTCCATGCCTGAAATCCTGTCTTCCATCTCTTGCATCCTGTTTTTCATACTCACATCCATAATTCCTGTTCTCTTCTCTTGATTCTCCATTTTCTCTTTTAACTCTGACTGTGTTTTCTTTATTGTTTCCATTTCTATTTTCATGTCTTGAATGGTATTGTTCGTTTTGTACATTTCCTTCTCCCGTTTGCTTGTTTTTGCCTGGAGATCTTTCATTGCTTTGTCCTTTTCCCGTTCAAGCTGAGTCACCTTGGCTTGGAGCTCTTTAATGGTGTTAGTCATTGTTTTGACTTGTAAAATTGTGGCTTCTTTGAATTCCTTCATAGTTTTAAGTTCTTCTTGAAGGGATTCTATCACTTTCCATAATGTAGAATTGTCATCATTTTCATGTGTTTCAGTTGTGGTGAGCTGGTTCAGGCTGGACGGAATAGCGTTGCTTTTTTTTGTTGGAGTCATTTCGCTCTGTTTTTTTTTTTTTTTTTTTTTTTTTTGGTCTGGGGCCTCTGGCCATGTGGAATTTTTTTTGCTGTCTTCTGGACTTGGATCCAAAGGGGGCGCTTTGGTGTAGGAGTCGAGTTGCCTTACTCCACCCATATAAGGTGAGTCATTCAGCCCCGCCTCCCAGGTGGATACCTAACTAATCCAGGTAGCAGAGCTATATACAAGTAAGCTCTGATTACCCACTGGAAGGGCCCGTAGTAGTACAAAAGTCCGATATATGACAGTTTCACATACCTCGCAGTTTGCCCAGGTTGGTTCCTGTAGCGGGTAACTCTGCAGTTCAGCTCCAATAGCCTTGCAGCTCCCACGGCTTGTAAACTGGTCAGTTTCATCACAGACTGCGATCTGCGGTCTGAAGGCACTTTGCAGCGGAGCTGCGCTCACTTTCAAGGGTCACAACCTTTCGCCAGATAGTTGGATCATCTGTGTGAGACCTGGGAGTGTCCAGCAGGGTGGGGATTATCTCTGCGTGGGTTCTGAATCTCCCCGCTGCGTATTAGGTTGGAACTTACCAGGAGTCTCTCCTGTTGGGGGATGGGTGATCCCGATTCCCAGGTCCAGCGGCTTCCTTGCGTGTCCGAGAGTGGGAAGGAGCATCCTGTCCAGGGATCTTCCATGGTCCCTGGGTAGCTGGGTGAGATTTAGAAGGGGTCGTGCCCTTTGTACAGCATCCTGCAACACTTGCTGCCTTGTGACTGTTAACCCTGAAATCAAAATATGACCGCGCAAGTCGCCGCCATCTTGGATCCCCCAAGTCTTATTTTCATATGAAAAAAGAAACCCAACTCTGGAAGTAGACAGAAAGATTTTGGCTTCCAAATTTGAAATTTTTCTTCTCTTCCTGTCCTGTTCTGTTTGTTTGTTTGTTTTGTTGTTGTTTAGTTTTGTAGAGCATGGTCTCATTTATCTTAAGCTGGTCTTGAAATGACTATACAACTGAGGATGTTCTTGAATGTCTGATTCTCCTGCCTCTACCCCTCCAGTGCTAGGGTTAGAAGTATCCACCACCATGGTATTATGGTATTATAGACCAAACTCTGGGCTTCATGAAAGCTGAACCAGAATAAGCACTTCATCATCTGAGCCACATCCCCAGCCCTAATCTCCTTTCAGATAGATGCTCTGTGATTTAATAGATGGGCCTAGTCAGGTTAGGGATCAGATAGCTTGGAAGCATTGTATTAGTTTCTTTTTGGTGCTGTAACAAACTATTCCGATTTGCTGAGTAAAAGGAAATGGGGAAATGTAGCGGTGAGACTGACTGAGGAATTCCTAATGGATCTTCAACCCATCATTTATTGGTGTAATTGAAGACCTAAAATATTGAATGAGCTGTGAGTGACACACACTGGGCTTCATAAGTTCATGAACATCTGCTTATTTCTGAGCTTCCCACCCCCACCCAGGTGAAAGGATCTAACTACTTGAAAGAATCCAGGGAATCACCTTGGGTGGAATAAATGTAGTCTATCTCTAACCTTTCAAACAAGCCAAAAGCAGTGCTGCTCATAGGAATAAATTATTGCTGTGATTCATAAGTCAGTGTGTCAAGATTCATTATTTCTCAGGTTGCTAGTCATTTACCATAGTAATCACAGTTCCCAGTCAAATCCAGATCACTTTAAGAAATGAAGAATTGAGGTCCAACCTAAGTATTGTGTGTTGAGTCAAAGAGTTCTTAATACATGTGGGAACCTGTCAGTGTCTCTAATGTTCTATAAATAGCTGACTGGGGAATACAGAATACTCAGCAACCCTCCCCAAGATACTTCCACTGTAGGACTTAGTACACATTGATCAGAACCCTAATTTATAATTTCAGAGCTGTGAAAAGACTGCATCAGAGTCTGCATGGTCTAAATAATGATGTTCATCAAGGCTTGATAAGATACCTGCAATTCAAGGGAAATCTCTTGGATATGATTGAAATACCCCACACCCCATCCCATGGTTTCCCTCTACAAAGCTACACAAGGCCAAAATGGGTTGCCAGCCCATTGACTAAGATAGACAGCACAGCACTGAGAGAAGAACCCAAGTCTTCTTTACGGAGATATTCATGGCTTTAAAAATATAAAGCAGAATGAGGGAAGCTTTATCACCAAGTTCATGTTCTACAGTTTGCAAAAGAATCTCAACCCTGGGCTCAGCAACAGGATACTCCTTGGAGAGAACACAGAACAGCTGCTTTCAGGGCCTGGAAGTACATCTTGATATTACAGTCCAGACCTAGACCAGCAGTCCCCCTTTGGGAGATCCCTAGCTGAGTCTGAAGACAAGATCTAGCTAAGGTGCACACAGTTTCTGCTAGCAATGCATTTCCATAAACTCAGGGAGCAAGATCAGTAGATCCTGTGTGAAAGCTTGAAGCACTCAGCCACTCAGTCCATGGTCCTCTTTCCAGAGACACAAATGCAGTGTTTCCATCCTGTTTGACAGGGAAAGAAGACACCAGCTACAGATGCATGTGGGAGGTCTCCAGACCTCTTTAACCTCCCTTGAGACTTTCCTGAAACTGAGCCAGTGAATTCAATGCCATTACAACCTAACAATGTTTTCCTTGCTTCTGCATCATTTAGCACTCGAGGTCCCATGCATTTGTTACCACTCACTGTGGAAGTGCCATCGCCTTGTCCAGGCCTGGACACTCTGTCCTCAGCCCATCTGTCTACTTACCCATGGCCCTGCACCATATGTCCTAGATATGCTTCCAGTAGAGGGGCTCTGTCTCTTGTCCTGCACCAGGCAGGAGGAGCCTAAAGCAGGCAACACACCAAACAATCCCACATCTCAGTGGCTTAGAAAGGCAAATGCATATTGCTTACTTGTTCCTCCCATTCAGTGTGCATCAATCGGCAGGGGACTCCACTTTGTCCTCCTCGGGGCCCCAGGCTAAGTTTCCCTTTGTCATCTCAAACACAGCTAAGTCACATAGTGAAGAGGATCATCTTATAATCATCTTATAATCACCACATCACCGTCTAATGATTGTCTAAAACTTTGGCTTATATTTTTCACAGCAACTATCATTATTGAATATCTACTCCAGGTCAAACTTTACAAACTTCACCCCATGTACTCTCTACCACCTCAAGATCATGATGAATTTATTTGTCTTGGTTTGTTAGTAATCATGTCACAGCAAGATTAAGTAATTTATTATGAATCTAGCAAATGGCTTAATTCCTAGTCCATTTACTAGCAAATCCTTGCTTTTAACTAATTTGCCTTCCCCACTTAAGAAGAGTCACTAATTATCTGAAATTCTGTGTGAAAAACCTTAGAAAATTATAACAGTTACAGTTGTATTTTGACATAATGTCTTATTGTAAGGAAAATTTAATTAAAAATTAAAATACAGCAAACACACATACTAATTAGTGGAAACGTTGCATTCCTTGATACAGTTCCATTCAGGTGCTAGTAAAATTCTAGTATGTTGCCCTATTTGTGAAAACTTTATTTCTTCAGTAATTGTTTCTTTTCCATTTTTTCCACAAATATCCATTGACATGCCTCTGAATAATTGTCCACGTTTCCAGACCCCATCGGTCGTTTCTTTGCTGACCAGAAGAGACCACTAGTCAGTTAAACCTAGATTTATTTGCCATCCTTGATTTCATGCTCAGAACCAACAGAGTGAACTTGCACACGTGTAATGCTTAATGGCTTGCTTGATTCAGTTATCACTTGTCAAAATACCCTCGTTTGCAGAATATTTTGATGGTTCATGTAGATAATGAAAACAACTATTTAAATTTGAGCTCTCCTGGAAAACGCAGGCTATATGGTAATTATAGATTATAGGCTTCCCCAAATCAAATGGGTGAGTGGGGAGGGGTGCTGGAGGCAGAGCTTGGTAGTAGAGTGTTTGCCTATCATGCTGAGGGACTGGGTTTGAGCCACAACAGACATACACAAAAGTGAAATTCCTTCAAACATATCTTTCTTTCTCAGTCTCTTCCTTGGTCTCTTTTTGCCAAGGCCTAGATTTCCCTTATAGCTGGACTCTTGCCCTTGTACTTGGGCGAACCAGAAGCAATGGTTGTTGAAACCACCTAAAATCTGGCAGCCTTCTATCTTTCTACAAATAAAACTCGGTATCCTTTCCATAAGAAATCAGGTTCTACCTGGAATGGGCCCTCATCCAACTACCCACAGCAGGCACCAGCTTCATTTTCAGCAAGAGCTTGATAAGAGCTGTCAGTTCTGAAACCCAGAAGAAGTCATGTTCTCAGCAGAAGATGAAGGACCTTTGCCTTTGCCTCTTCTTTCTTTCTTTCTTTCTTTCTTTCTTTCTTTCTTTCTTTCTTTCTTTTTTGTTTATTTATTACTTCAAGTTATATCTCCATCACAGCACCCTCCTTCCACCCCTCCTGGTTCCACCCACCCACCCTCTCCTCCCTATCCCACCCATTCCACTCCTCCCATGTGAAGTGTCCCTACATATCAGCCCCTCTCAGTTCGACAGTCATATGAGGGCTAAGAGCTTCCTCTTGCACTGGGGGCTTACATGGTAGCATCCCTAGGGCAAATTGTCACATTGATAGGTAACAAAGTCTATGTTATTGATCCTTTTGGTGTGTTGGTTGTAGGATAGTTGTCCTGTACTATATGGCTAAAATCCAATTATAAGTGAGTAGATGCCATGTGCATCTTTCTGAGTCTGGGTTAGCTCACCCAGGATGAGATTTTCAAGTTCCATCATTTGGCTGCAAATTGCATGATTTCCTTGTTTCTGATAGCTGAGTAGTATTCCATTGTGTAAATGTACCACAACTTTTTTTATCCATTGTCAGTTGAGGGACATCTGGGTTGTTTTCAGTTTCTAGCTATTACAAATAAGGCTGATATGAACATAGATGAGGATATGTTCTTGTGGTTTGGTGAGGAATTGTTTGGGTGGATACCCAGAAGTGGTATGGCCGGGTCTTGAGGTCCAAATAATCCAATCAAAAAATGGGAAACAGTAATAGCTAGAGACTGGAAACAACCCAGATGTTCCTCATGGAAGAATGTATTTAAAAACTGTGGTACATCTACACAATGGAATATTACTCAGCTATCAGAAACAATGAAATTATGCAATTTGAAGCCAAATGATAGAACTAGAGAAACTCATCCTGAGTGAGCTAACCCAGCTCAGAAGAATGCACATGGCATCTATTCACTTATAGTCGGATTTTAGCTGTATAGTACAGGATAGCTATATTACAACCAACGCACCAAAGAGAACATGGACATAGACTTTTTTTGTTTGTTTGTTTTTTAGTTTTCTTTCCCTGACATTGAGACACTTTTCAGTGATGGTACTGCCTTGTAGGCCCCCAGTGTATGAGGAGGCTCGTGGCCCTCATATGACTTCTGAACTGGGGTGAGGGACTGTTATGTAGGGACACTCCACTCCAGAGGAGTGGGATGGAAGGGTGAGGGGGTAGAGGGTGGGAGGGTGGGGCTGGGAAGGGGGGAAAGAGGACAATATGATGGAGATGTAACCTGAAGCAACAAATAAATACATTTATTTAAAAAATGGGAAACAGAGCTAAACAGAGAATTCACAAAGGAGAAATCTCTAATGACAGTGAGACATTTGAAGAAATGCTCAACATCCTTAATTTTCAGAGAAATGCAACTCAAGACACCTCTGAGATTCCATCTTACACCTGTCAGAATGGCTAAGATCAAAAGCTCAAATGACAGCACATGCTGGCGAGGGTGTGGAGAAAGGGGAACCCTCCTCCATTGCTGGTGGGAGTGCAAGCTTGTACAACCACTATGGAAATCAGTCTGGAGATATATTAGAAAACTTGGAATAGCCCTACCTCAAGCCCCTGCCTTTGCTTCATAAGAGCAGCTGAGGAAAGCATCTCAGACCATTTTTCTAGGGAAACAACAAGATAGTAGAATTCCATCTTTAAAAATCTACAGAGGTCATGGCTTAGAAGTCAGCTCTTAAATCAAAAGCTTAGAAGAAGGACTCTGACGTTTTGACTTTGTGACAAATTTGTTCCCATTTTCTTAAATTAATCCACTACTTCCTTAGTCAGTCTTCCAAACAACCCTCAAGGTAAAAGCCTTGTTACCAGTAGGCAAAATGCATCAAACTTGTATGCCAACTTCAAGTGACAAGAGGCGAAGTATTAAGAGGGTTCTTGGGAAGAAGTGTTCGAAGCTTTCAGTGATTGGTTCTGAGTGCACACCACCTTTAAAAATAGGCTGTTCTATTTCCAGGAAGCCAAGTTTCGTGAATGTTTCATGGTTACCACAGAGTGCAGGATGTTTCTGAATGCTATTCAAAGTCTAAATCAATTCTGCAATGGACTGAAGGAAAGAGGGGACCTTTGCCCTAAGGGACCACTCCACAGGGTCATTCATTTCAAGATCCACACACAAACTAGCCCAGGCAGTGAGCCAGGTGGGATGCAGGATACTTTGACTTATTACTGACTTTGTACAGTATTATAGTTTACTTAAGAAATAAAAAAGTTGCTTTAAAAGATAATGAATAAACAAGGTCCAAATATTATCAGGAATAAAAATGCTGTGCTGTTTTGTAATAGACATCAAAAATATTTTTAATGGAAAATACAAAGAAATCTTCATCTTCAACATTTACACTTCCCATGGAATGGAAGTTGCTAGAATCAGCTCCTGGCTCTTTTTGCTTTTGCCCACCTTCCACCTTTTCCTAAGGTAATGACATCAACATTTTACCTCTCAACATAAAGACCTCATTGCCCGTGCCTTTCTTATTTGGAAGCTTCTTTCATGTGGTATTCTAGGACGGGTTTAAAATAGGCAATTCATCTCTGAAGAGACCGTTCAACACAATGGTGGAAGTCAGAGATTAGCATCTAGCACCACCTTGCCCAGTCTTTTGAGTCTGCAGAATCTGAAAACTTGGAAACTCAACTTACTGTCTTCCCTTGCAATGGGGCTCTGGGTGTCCCAACACACAATCCCAGAAGGGTTTGCAAAGGCCCAGATTTACCTTGCAGTTGTACTATTGCCCTTGTGTTTGGGCAAACCAGAAGCAATTGTTGTTGAAAACACCTTAATACACACTACCAATATACAGACAGAAGTGTGTAGTCCATGTTTTGTTTTCCCTCCATCACATGTAGCAGAGGCTCTGTGATAGCCTTCCTGGCTCTCCCGGAGAGTTCTCCCCAGCTGAGGTGGCTGCACACATGTCAAGAGCAGTTCTTCCTCTGACCAGGCCTCAGGATTCAACTGGGGTCTGCTTCTTTGTCAGAACCTTCAATGAAACGAGCCCATCCAACTAGATCATGTGGGTTCCCTTCCATGGACTGACCCTGACTGACTCCATGTTTACTCTGCCTCACTTGCAATCAAAGAAAGAAATTTGCTACATAGGCCAGCAAAATTGTTTGTTGGCCCTAAATTATACAGAGGCTATTGCTATGAAACAGGGATTCACAGCACTATAAATTGGAAAAATAAGCGCAAACTCTTTGCAAACTAATTGAGTAGTAAGGATCAAGAATTCTGAAAAGTTTTCCTTCCTAGAACCTTAGTTTTAAAATAGACAAAAGGGTCTGTGGGCTATGGCATCTGCTGATGAATAGCTTACAGTGGCTAAAATGAGGAAACAAGCTAAAAGTGTAACCCTAAGACATATAAAATAATTGCTTGTAACCAATGTGATATGGCCAGGGTAGCATTGAAATGTATCCATATGAGTCTATTAAGTTTTAAGATCAAAATGATAAGTTTTGTGTGATATAACAAAATTCTATCAAATAGCATATAAAAGCATGTAGCAAACATCATATTATCACAGGCAGGCCTTTTCTGGGTAGAGTCTCGATAGCATTTTGGCTCATTTCTTTCATTTTCTAGTTTGCTCTTCTAATTTCCTTAATTAAAATTACATTTTGAAAACAGATAAACCCAACTTAAATTCTTAAATAAAAAAGTTACCTTTAATTTACATTCATTAAAATGCTTGTGACTACATTTCCACAGCTTGAATTTGTCACTTATCTTGCCCTGTTATTCAATATTTATGGAGCAGGCCCTTTAGTGTCCCAGGACTCTGGTGCCTTACCCTGATTTTTATGATCTTACTGGAAAACTAGGTGCATAGAAAGGTATTTGTGCATGATGTCAGCAGGCACATCATATATCATTTTGGATTGCCAGACAGCAAAGGAAGAACACCATAAACACTCATTTTTACTCCTAGATGGCTTAGTAATTTGCTAAATTTCCTTGTAATTGCATCTAATTATTCATTACATTAGAGTACAAGGTGGTGGCTATAAATTTTCAATGAAAACAAAATTTAAATACAATGCATACAAAGTGTCTCCATAGACTCAAGTGCCAACCTGTTTTCCATATTAGGGAAATCCGGCAGATGCCAACAGACACATGCTGCTTCTTAATGTGAAGGAGGTGAGAGAGCCAAGGAAGCAAGGCTAAGGGTTTGCTACTCGCTTTGTAGGAGGACTGTAGAGAACGCTCTGTCAGTTTCTCTCATGGGCAAAACCATGGTGTGGCCTCACCTTCCCAGCAGTGGGGAGCTTTGTGTCCTCCTTGGCACCCTGCCTTGTGAGACACCAGCACCTCCTGGTGATTCAGATCCAGCCTGGCTATTGCTGCACCCACCATCCATTCCTTAATTCACTGATATTCACTGAGCACATGCTTGTGACAAAGACAGCATGATGATCTACTAAAGGACCCTGAGGGAAAATGATATCCATGCAAAGCACCATGACTCAAGACAGTGGGTTATGTCCCTAGGGTGGCCCAGTCCTGATGGAATCCTAGTTCTGGGAAGAGATTTCTATCTAATCAGAGAGTCTGTAAAGCTTCATAGAGGAGGTGGCAAAAGAACTGAACCTCAAAATACACCTCACAGTTGGCAGTGCCACACAACTGCTGTGGAGAATGTTATGGCAGACACTCATAAAGCTAGAAACAGAATTGTCATATGACCCAACAATCTCAAGGCAGGGATACAAATGGATATACTTGTCCACCTATCTCCAAAGCGACACTATTCATAATTGCCAAAGGTGAAACAACTCAGTGAGGTGACTGAGTTACCTTATAATGTGGGATATGTATACATACATACATACATATATATTACTTATATGTAATATATATGTGTATATAAGTATATAATTATATAAATGTGTAATTATATATGTACACGTATATATATGACTTATTCAGTCTTAAAAGAAATAGAATTCTTACATATGACATAACATGGACAAACATTCAGGAAGTGAAATTGGCTGAGTGAAATAACCAAGACACAAAGGGGTAAGGATGATTCCACCTATTTGAAGTATGTATATGATAGTTAATATCCATTACAAACCTGAATAGATCTGACGTCATGTAGGAGATAAGCCTCTTGGAATGCCAATGAGAGATTCTTTTAATCAGGTTAATTGAGGTAGAAAAACAGAGCCTAAAAGTATGTGGCACTATTCTCTGGGCTTTTTTCTTGAACACATTGAAAAGAAAAAGTCAGTTAAACATAAAAATATTTATTGCTCTCTGCTTCCTGACTGTAGACGTAAGGTGATCAGCTGCCTTGAGTCCCTGCCACTACAACTTCCCCACCATGCTAAGACTCCTGAACTGTGAACCAAAATAAGCTCTCTCTCCCTTAGGTTGCTTTTGTTTAGAATGTGTTTTTTTTTTTTTTGGCAGTAACAGAAAAGTAATTAATACAGCCAATCATAGTAAAATCTATAGTTTCATAGAGTAAAATTCATAGATATGCAAAGTGGAATAGTCCATAACAGGAGTTGAGAAGGACCTTATTGTGGAGTTAGACTGTATGGGAAACTCTGAGTAAAGAGTTTTAGTTGGGAAAGATGAAAGCCCTCTATAAAGGGGTAGTAGTGATGGTTATATAATATTAATATACTTAATGCCAATTAACCATACACTTCAAGTGACCAATTCTATGTTATACATGTATAACCAAAGGAAAACAGCATTTAAAACTTGACAATGTACAGAGAAGGGAAAAGGCACTTGAGGAAGAGAGATTGCCAAAACCAGAGGCCCAAAGCAGGAAACTGGGGGTTCTGTTCTGGAGATGGGGAGAAAGCCTCATTGGCTGAGTGATACGGGACTCACAATGTGAATGCCAATAACACCAGTTGGCATAAACATAACCTCCAAAGTGATGGAAACAAGAGAGAGAAACTGGTCAGGCAGCTTAGGGACCTTGATTCTTGTCCAGAAGTCAGAAATGTCCTTGGTTCTATCCTGGCCAGGGATCAGAAATGCCAGCAGAGGTCTCTGTCTTCTGTTGTCTTTCTTGTCCTTCTACTTAGCTCTCTTGGAGCTGAACCTGAAGACAAGATTGAACCCAAGAAGACCTGGACACCTCATGCGTGGGTCAGCTAGACTGGCCAGCTCACTTCCTCTGGCCTCAGCCCAGTTTTGACAATCAATCTTGTAAAAAGTCACTTGACTATCAGCTTGCTAAGGCTCTATTTTCTAGGACCTGTTTCTGCGTTTCAGAAGCTTTGCTTCTTCTTAGTTCCCATTCGTAATCCTATAATAAACTTCTTTCTAAAACTCACTCTTCTGTGGTCTGTGGATTTAATTCTTTAAAATTATGAAACAAGACCATAAAGCTAGTGGCTCATTTTGTGTGGCATGAGATTCATGAGATTGAAAGGAAATTCATAAGAATCATGAGATTCCAGCATTCTAACTCCTGAGTTAAAGCCCACCTGAGGCCAAGAAGCTTCTGGTAGCTCTCATAGGCAGTCTACTTTCCCCAACCCATTTCAAATGAGGATTTGTTTTGTACCAGGCTCTACACTATCTCTTTTGTATTACGTCATTCATTGTCTTCCCAACAATCTTCAAACTAGACACTTATATTAACCTATCGTGGGAAGTCTGAACTGACACCTATTCACCCAGATAGGACACCAATGACAGACCAAAGTACAGTTTCACAAAAGACCAAGTTGGCAAGCTAATGAGTTCATTGTGGATGGCTATGTACAAGAGTACTAGTGACTCCCAAACAACTTCATCAGTGTAGAGCTCCACCCATCATGAATGACCACACTCAGAAGCTGCATCATGGCATCCTGCTTTCATTTAAGCTTCCACATTTTATATACTCTAGCATCTCCCCAAGATGACATAAAGTTTGGGCTCCCAGGTAAGGATCCTATGACCCTCTCCTCCTCTCTCCACCAAGGAATGTCAGTAACTCCACTCCCATAGAAGTGGCTATGGCTGTATCATTCTGTTCATTAGTGGCCATGGCTCCCTGGCCAAAGTATCCCCATTCAGAGATGGCATCATATTATGACTAAAGGAAAAAATGCCATAAAACACTTTATTTTAAAGTAAGACTTAGAGCTTACAGCTCATGCAGGACAAATACTTTTCCATAGATGTGTCAGAGTCTAAGCCTCACTGTGTCTGTTTATCTATCCTAGAGGCCATATTGCACATTTATCTCTACTCGAGGAGAGGAAGGTCGGGGTTTAAAAACTCACACTGAGAAGGTAGTAATAGAATATATGTAGGAGGCAGAATTTCAAGAATCAGACCAACATTAAGAGAATTGTGTCTAGAAAATGTTCATCTGTCAGTTAAGTGTAGGAAGGTTGAGAGGCAGGAGGCTAGAAAGGAACTTGGTATTTTTACAAGGGATAACTAATGACGGTCTGGCTGCCGAGGCTGAGATGGAGGAGGAGCATGGACAGAGGCAGGGGTGGCTTTCATGTCTCTGGAACAAACTAAAGAGAAACATAATCCATTCAAGATTAACTGTGGTGTTTATTACTGGAAAGCTAATGCAGCAACTGTCAGAAGCAGGTAGCCCAAGTAGAAAAATAGGTACCTAAAGGAGGAAGCTTCATTGTGTGAGCATCTGAGGTTGGGAGTGTTACCGGGTCTGCCTAGTGGAGCGTTCCTCAGACTGTTGGAAATAGAGGTCGTCAGACTACAGTCAGAAAATCTCAGCACTTAGCTGTGAATGCTGTGGTTGCATTCCTGGGCTGAAACATGAATGTTTTAAGGAATAAGAGACCCCAGGATTCTCTCTTGCCTCTTGCTTGTTCTCTCTACCCCCATGAACCTTAGCCCTACCAATCAATCATCTCTGGTCAGACAACAGAGGAACAGCAGACACTGAGAATGTCTCAAATGTGTGCAAGGAGAATCATGTTAAAAAAACATAAATGAATGACCCCAAAAGAAATAGGTGACTATTCAGTGAGCCAAACTATCACTTCTCAGCCTTTTGGCTAAGATCAAGTAAGTGAGCCAAACTATTACTATAATATTCTGTAAGAGTTTGAGACAAAATTGTATCCATGAAAAGAGAGTATGTAATGATCACAGAAGAATAACTAGCAAGCAATCCATAAAGAATACTTTGAAACAAAATTCATGTGTCATTATAACAAAATTTCAACAGAAAAAAAAATGGCAATAAAGTTAAGGAACTATCACTCCAAAGAAAACCAATTAGCAGATAAGATCCTTTATGTCACAATAAGAAAATAGGAGACCCAGATAATAAATCCCTAAGGCAACTTCTGACCAATCAAAAGCATAACCCAAGAGTGAAAACTCACACATCACATTAGATGTGTCCAGCAGTTTCTCAGCAAAAGGAATAGAAGAGTCATGACTAGACTTTAGCTGCCCACATCAAGAAGAGGAAGGGGGGGATCCAAGATGGCGGTGGCCTGTGCGGACGCATTTTAATCTTGGGGAAAACAGCCACAAAACCACAAAAGTTATAAGACGCTATACAAAAAAATCTGAGTGACTAGACTCACCTGGGTTTCATCCAGTTACCCAGGGACCATTAAAAGTCCCTGGGCAGGACACTCCCTCCCACTCTCAGACACACACAGAAGCTGCTGAATCCGGGAATTGGGAACCCCCACAAGGAGAGACGCTGGGTAAGATCCACTCTAATACCCAGCGGGCAGATTTGGATCCCACACAGGGTTACTCACCAGCCTGCTGGGCCCTCCAGGTCCGGCACAGGCATTCTGGCTATTTGGTGAAGGGTTGCAGACCCGTGGGAGTGACACTGGTGTACGGCTTGGCGGGCGCACAGGGGCTGAGGTCTCCACAGGCTCGGCCCAGTGGCCAGTTGTCCACAGCTGCATTTGGAAAGCCCAGACATATCTGTGCACCCCCAGAGGGGTGCTGGACAGGTGCCCGTATTGGATTTACAGTCATTGGGAAAAAATCCTGCAGCTAAATTGAGCTACAGGGTACCCCTTCCGACTGTAGATTGCGTTCCACTGTGGTGTACAGAAATTGGTCGGCCATTTGCCAGTTTCCAGAGCCAGCTCCAGACACACATAGGCAGGGCTGTGAGACTGGCAAGGCTACATGGGTTGAAGGCGGATTTACCCACTACAGGGTCCAACCCTGGGCAAACTGTGAGGTCTTTATTATTATTGTCGGACATTTTTTTGCTAGTATGGGCCCTTCCAGCGGGGAACCAGAGCTTAAGTATATACAGCTCCACCCCTGGATCAGTGAGGTCTCCACCTAGGAGGGAGTGCTGAATGACTCACCTTACAGGGGTGGAGTCAGGCAATTCGACTGCTACACCAAAGCGCCCCCTTTGGATCCAAGCCTAGAAGATAACAGGAGCAGACAGCTAAGAACTTCAAAATGGCCAAAGGCCCCAGAAAAAAACAGAAATCAGGGAGACATGACTCCAACAAAAGACAACTATGCTAGTTCATCCAACCCTGACCACATCACCACAGCTGAAACACATGAAAACGATGACAATTCTACATTATGGAAAGTGATAGAGTCCCTTCAAGAAGAACTTAAATCTATGAAGGAATTCAAAGAAGCCACAATTTCACAAGCGAAAGCAATGGACAATACCATTAGAGAACTCCAAAACAAGGTGGCTCAACTTGAACAGGAAAAAGACAGGGCAATGGAAGACTTCCAGGCAAAGATAAGCAAATTGGAGCAGGAAATGTACAAAATGAATTAAATCATTCAAGACATGAAAATGGAAATGGAAACAATAAAGAAAACACAGTCAGAGTTAAAAGTGGAAATGGAGAATCAAGAGAAGAGAACAGGAACTACAGATATGAGTACCAAAAATAGGATACAAGAGATGGAAGGCAGGATCTCAGGCATGGAAGATTCGATGGAAGAAATCAGTACAACATCCAAAGAGAATGAGAAAGGTAAAAAATCTCTCACCCACAACATCTAAGAAATCAAAGACTCAATGAAAAGACAGAACCTAAGAATTATGGGCATAGAGGAAAGAGAAGACTTCTGACTCCATGGTCCAGGAAATATCTTCAACAAAATCATAGAAGAAAACCTCCCAAACCTAAAGAAAGAGATGCCAATAAAAATCCAAGAGGCTTACAGAAAACCAAACAGATTAGATCAGAAAAGAAACTCCTCTTGCCACATAATAATTGAAACTCCAAATGTAGAGAACAAAGAAAGGATATTAAAAGCTGTAAGAGAAAAAGGCCAAGTCACATACAATGGCAGACGCATCAGAATTACACCTGACTTTTCCTCAGAAACTTTAAAAGCTAGAAGGGCCTGGACAGATGTCCTACAAGCCATACTGACCTCCATAGTGGTTGCACAAGCCTGCACTCCCACCAGCAATGGAGTAGGGTACCCCTTTCTCCACACCCTCCCCAGCATGTGCTGTCATTTGAGCTTTTGATCTTAGCCATTCTGACAGGTGTGAGATGGAATCTCAGAGTTGTCTTGAGTTGCATTTCTCTGATGATTAATGATGTTGAGCATTTCTTCAAGTGTCTCTCAGCCATTAGGGATTCCTCCTTTGTGAATTCTCTATTTAGCTCCATCCCCCATTTTTTGATTGGATTATTTGGTTTCTTGGCATTTAAATTCTTGAGTTCTTTGTAGATTTACTGTAAACAAGTACTTGTGGTGTGGCTCAGCTCTAGCACATACCTTTAATCCAAGAGCTAAATAAAGACAACCATAGGTTAAGAGTAACCAGATTACAGGGAGTAAACAGAAAGGAGGGACATTGAGTTGAGGGTATTTAAGACAGTGTGGAGAAGGAGAAAGCAATTTTTTCTTCTGAGATATTAGCTGAGTAGGAAAGTCAGCTGGGTGCTGTCTCTGCCTCTCTGAGCTAGCAGTTTTTCACCCGAGCATCTGGCTCCTGAGACATCATTGGTAAAATCAAATGACTGGGATTTTGGTTTTAAAAACAACAGGAGATAGTGGCCACAGCCTTGCCTCTATAAAGTATGTGCATTATTCTCCATTATTAAAGTACACAATAGGGCTCTGTTGTTACTCCTAAAAATCAAAGAAGTCCATTTCACCTGTCATCCTTTTTTAAAAATATGAATAATAAGTTCACACAGATCATTAAAACTTCATGTCTAAGATAATTAGATTCCAAATATCTAAAACAGTGTTTTTCATAGCACTGCTCCCCCCTCAGATTGCGTCTTTCATTTATGTTCCCAGGACTGTCTTCCAGAAATCTTTCCTCAATGTCACTGTGAGAATTTGTCTTCTCTGCCTGTCACATTTATAGCACTTTGGTCCTCCCTATGAGGACTTCATCAGGTTCTGGCTCCATATCTTAGCTTTGAAGTCCCATGTGACATTTCCAGGGACTAGCTCACTTCCACCATTGTTTCCCAGGCATCCAGCAGCCCCATCCAGTCATGGCTAGTATAATCTAGTTCACTTCAGAATATTGACACCAATGTGCCGGGGTCTGTTTTTGGTTTTGCTTCCATACCAACAACTAATCTCCAACTCCTCTGGTTATCAGCTGGGCATCCTACAAGTCAAGTCAGTTCTGATACTGACTCCCTGGGGTTAGTGTCAGACAGACAGCAGAGTCTGTATGTACATACTGACTTCAGTTCAGGTGCCAGTCACAAGTCCCACATTGCTTCCAGTGGCTTCTAACCAGCTATCTATAGATCAGGGTGCCTGCGAGCCCTCTCTCATATGTGAGGGTTTGTAAAAGCACTCACAGAATGCAGAAAGCAGTGTGTTTCCTGTTGCTACTTTTTTATGAATGACAAAGCTTTAGAGTTGCCAAAGAAGAGATGTGTAGGCATGAAGGAAGGGTGCAAAGTGCCCAAGTTTCCTTGCCCTCTCTGGGCAGTCCATCCTCAGGAAATCCAGCAACCTGGAAGTTATCTGATTCACTACTTAGGTTTTACAGGTTCCACCTAAATAGGATTAACTGAATCATTGGCCATTGGGACTTAGCTCAGTCTCAAGCCCCTTTTCTTTTCCTGAGGTTGGAAATGGGCATGAAAGTCTCAACCCACTAGCCACAGGTTGGTGCCTCTGGCTACCAGATCCACCTTGGACCTGTTTGACCCCTCATTAGATAAGATCACAGAGGGACCTGAAAGGGACGATATATGAATATTTGTGCTCCTCTCACTTATGAGACTAAAGAAATCATAAGGGCATGAGAACTGGTAGCAAAATCCTAATATCCATTTCTTAAATCACATCACATCCATCCTTATTTTAGGTCTAAATTCTGTGTATCAACCATCCCCTAAATCAGTGGTTCTCAGCCTATGGGTTGTGACCCCTGGGGGATGACATGTAAGATATTTACATTACAATTCATAACAGTAGAAAAATTACAGTTCTGAAGTAGCAACAAAATAATTTTATGATTGGGGGGCACCACAACATGAGGAACTGTACTAAAGGGTCACAGCCTTAGGAAGGTTGAGAACCACTGCCCTAAAGAAATCCATACCCTTGAAAAGTTTGACTGCTTCAGTCAGGAAGTGGGAGGGGGCACTGCTGCAAATCTTTACCTCAGTTGGCTTACATTACTGAGCTCTCACATGGACATAGTCTTATGTTCTTCCTTTGCCTTCTTCTAATCAGGGATCCACAGAGAGACTCTTCAGCTTGCAGCTGCTGTTCATCATTTGCACTCAAACCCTCTTAATGGATCACTGAAGGCTGATGACACTTAGACTGTGAGGCGAAGAACAGACTAGACCTCCTGTCTCCTGAGAGTTTCTTTTTTGGCCCAACACCCCAATGTAATAAGTGCAGGTGAATTCAATAACTCAGGAGAAAATTCTTCCTCTTTCTCTTGTCACTAGCTTAAGCAAAGAGAGTTCTCCATCTGGCTCATTGTGGCTCTTGAACTTTTAGATTAAACTTTGGAAACAAAGCTAGAATCAATAGTGCCACTTACTGTCTTGATTTATCTTTTGTTTACATTCCCTTCAGGGACTTCAGAAGAAAGCGCTAGAGACTGAGACAGACTCTGAATTAAGTGTCCTTTATCTTACCCATCTATGTACATCTGTTTGATATGTGTGTGTGTGTGTGTGTGTGTGTGTGTGTGAGAGAGAGAGAGAGAGGTGTGTGTGTGTGTGTGTGTGTGTGTGTGTGAGAGAGAGAGAGAGTGTGTGAATGTGACTGTGAGTGTGTGTGAGAGAGAAAGTGTGTGCAAGAGGAAGTGTATGTGAGAGAGTGTGTGTGAGAGAGAATGAAAGTGTGTATGTATGTCTGTGTGTGTACAATGCAATTTGCCACAGTGCTCATGTGGAATTCAGAGAACATACTTGGGTGTTGATCCTTGCCTTACACCGTGTCTGAAAGGGGGGTGTCATCTATGATGCATATACTAAACTAATTGGCCTTCAAGATTCTGGGAATTATCCTGTCTCTGCTTTCTGTCCACAGGAAATCCAGAATTACAAATACAGGCTACTGCATCTGTCTTTTTTACTTGGATTCTGGAGCCCCAAATTCAAGCACTTACACTGTCTCATGCTTTACTCACTGAGCCATCTCCCCAGCCCTGTATATATCTTCTGCCCCTCTGTTTCCTGGAGTAACAAACCCACTCTAGAAATTTACTTCAATTACTAGAAAGAAGAAAGTCTTCCACGCTTCTGTTAGATACTCAAAACTGCTGCAAAGACTCCATGTCACAATAAATATTCTTTCCCTATTCCATTTATGTCCTAAAATCTGCATATTCTTACATATCATTTTAGTGACTATAATATGACAAGGAGGCTGTTTCCAGCGGGGCCTCAAGAGTAACAGTGGAAAGGGAGGATCATCTTGGTCTAGTTTTTCATTCTTAGTTCTGTATAATCTGGAGAAGACTGACTACTGTATTGTAGAGGAATTCTAATCCAGCAACATGGATCACATGTAAAGATCTTCTAGGTCTATGTGATCTGGCTGGAATGCAGACAAACCCTTAGCACACATTTTTTTCTTTTCTTTTTTCTCTTTATTTTTTATTTCTTCAAGTTATATCTCAATCGCAATCCCCTCCCTACTCCCCGCTCCAGTCCCATCCTCCCACCCTCTTCTGCCTCAACCCACCCATCCCCTTCCTTTTTTTTTTTAAAGTTTAAGGTATATCTTTTCCCCCACAACAGCTTCCCCTTTCAGTCCAACAAATGGCTGTTTCTCTTATAATAATAAATACAATACAAAACAACAGAGGTAATTAGGCCACAATTATGAGAGTTATATGGATTAGAATACATTCCCAATGTCCAGTCCATATGTATTTGGCACCTAACTTTAATATTCTACTATCTAACCATCTCCATGAGTTTAAAGTTCTATATCTAACTCAGTTTTCATACTAACTTGCATCACAATTTTAAAAACATCTTCTTAGATCCAGAACACCCTCTTGATTCCTAAACAACTCAAAATTTAATTATGAGACTCTAGCTATCTATTCTTCAACCACCTCAGAGACCTGAGAGGCATAAATATATCTGATTATATAGGAAGTGCAGGGCCTGCAGCTTCCAAAACTAAGAAATGACATACCAGTGGCTGCCTGGACAGTTCTCATTTTTCTCTCCATACATTACAGCATCGATCTTCAGTCGTTTGGCCCTGTTTCTCTGACAGACATTGATTGTAGAGCAGGAATTATGAAGGACTTGCCTACCCTGTCTTGGCAGAGCTAGGCTGTCAACTTACCTGCTTCCAAGTTTTGTCCTTTTGGGACAGCATTCGGTCTACAGTTGGAGCAAGGGGTTTGTTTTTCCTGGCAAGAGATTGGCTTGCCACTCATTCAATGATCTCCCACTGGAGATTCTTCAATGCTCATCTTCTACTTGGAGTAGAATAGGGGGTGCTGTCAGGAGTTGATATGTCTCGATATAAAAAAAATCTAAAGTTAAGAAAACATCTTTGAATGCCATATTCTGCAGATCTCTTGAGGTTTTTGAAGAGGCCCTATCTATCTCTTATATTAGGATAAGCAAATGCTGCTTGTCTCTTAGCAACCTGATTTCTGATTAGCTTAGAAAATAACTATAGTAGACTGTCATAGTAACTAACACAATGACAGGCTTGCATGACTATTAGTTTGCATTTCTTAATTATCCTAAACAGTTTATGAAAATTAGTAGCAAAAGGCCAAAACTTCACATTTCATTTTTTTCTTTACCCCCGACCCTTCCATCCCACTTCTCTGGAGTGGAATGACCCTATATAACAGTCCCTCATCCCAGTTCAGAGGTCATATGAGGGCCAAGAGCCTCCTCATACAATGGGAGTCTACAAGGCAGTACCACCTGTGAAAAGTGTCTCATTTCCAGGGAGAGAGAACTAAAAAACAAACAAATAAGCAGAAAGACAGATAAAAAAGAATAAGAAATAAAAAAATAAAAAGTCTATGTCCATGTTCCCTTTGGTGTATTGATTGTAGTATCAATATCCTCTACTCTATAGCTAAAATCCTACTATAAGTGAATAGATGCCATATGCATCCTTCTGTTTCTGGGTTAGCTCACTCAGGATGAGCTATTCTAGTTCCATCCATTTGGCTGCAAATTGCAAAATTTCATTGTTCCTGATAGCTGAATAATATTCCATTGTGTATATGTACCACAGTTTTTTAACCCATTCTTTGGTTGAGGGACATCTGGGTTGTTTCCAGTTTCTAGCTATTACAAATGACTCCTCACGAATCATAAGGAAGTTTTCTCATCTATGTTCATAGCAGCCTTATTTGTAATAGCTTAGCACACATTTTTAATCCCTAACAATGTGGGTAAGTTTAGTTTGTAGAAGGAAGCAGCCATGTTTGAAAATAATGTCTAATTGAGGGACAGACAAGTGACGAATCAGAGAAAGATTTGACAGAACAGGATATGCCCAGCTCTCACGAGGACAGGAAAGAGAAGCTACTTAAGAGCAGTGCAGTAGAGCAGGGTACAGTAGAGCGTTCGGCAGAGAAGGCAATACAGTAGAGATCCATCACACAGTTGAGTTGGGAGTCAGTTTAGAGGTAGTGCAATGGAGTTGAATTTGTGCCAGTTTAGTTGGTGGCAGTTCAATTCCTGGAGTTCAGAGGCAGTTTTGCTGGGATGGTTTTACAGAGACAGATTGTTCTTGTAAAGACAGAACAAGCCAGAAAACGAGAAGGAACCAGAAGGATTAGAATAGATTGCTACAGTTAGCTGGAGGCCAAGCTGAGAAATTTAGTCAGAAGCTGAAAGCAGCCAGTTTGAACTAGTCTGCTTAGAAAAGTGCTTGCGCCAGAACTGCTGAGTTGAAGCAGCCAGTCAGGGCTCAGAAAGAACTGGAAAGGGTGAGAGTATTCAGCAGTAATTCTGAGAGGCTGAGAACATTCTAGGCTAGATTAGATTGTATGGAGGCTAGAAGCTTGCAGGACTAGGTGTAGGTTATCAGACAGAGGCAGTAAGCTACCAAGACAACAATTACATCTGGAGAATAAAAGTTACTTTTACACTACACAGTAACTAAAAGGATTGATAATACAAATCCAAACCCAGGGTGTTAACTAATAATGGCATATAAGCTAGACGATGGTGAATTGGTGTAAGGCAAGGGTCAACACCCAAGTGTGTCCTCTGACTTCCACATGAGCACCCCTAAGATGGTGAATGCTTATCTCAGCACTTGGGAGGTGGAGGCAGAAGGATCAGTTTAAGGCCAGCCAGGGCTCCATGAGACCCAAAACAAACAAAAACAATTTTATAAAAATATGAAGGACATTCTAATGACTCAAAAAGTTGGGTCTATCTTAAAGGGCTCAACTTTTCAGAATCCAGTTGTATAGAAAGTCAAGGTAGGCCAGGTAATTAACAGATGAACATAAATAATAAACACCTCTATTTTGACTGGTTTCCCAAAAACCCCATGTATTGTCACTGCTTTTATTTGATCGGTTACCAAACGATTTCAGTTGGATAAATACAGAGCCCTCTCCTTGACTCCACTAAACTAGGCTGAAACTTAGATGGAAGTTTTCTATGCTCTGCTCATATTGCTACCATCCTCATTAAATGAATTCTTAGAGGGATCACGATATATCTGAGAGGGTGTTAGGGGAACAGGATAGACTTCTATTCAATCACCTAGCTCCAAACGTTTTCAAAGTGTTTATGTCTTACATTTTGACATTATATTGTACATATTTATTATTCATCATGTTGATGACTGTTGGAATGATTTTTCTGTATCTCAGTAGATATGAAAGGAAGCAAGGGAGTGAGAAAGGCAGAGAGGGAGGGATTGAAGGAAGGAGGGAGGGAGTTTAGTATATGTGGACCTATCAGTACCTCCTGGAAATTCTCTGTTCTGTGCTGAGGGAGGTAGGACCATGTGATTGTTGAACTCTTTTCCAGTTCAACAGTTCAAGGCTTCTGTCCTTGACATAAGAGTCCCTCTGTTACAAAACACAAATGATTACACAACACAATGACTCCCTCCCATTTTCTGGACACACAGGAAGTGGAGAATTTGCTCAGAAAATCTACTGGAGAAGTCGGGGGGAAGCCATCAGGAGACGCATGGGAAAGAAGAGGCCTCTGTGTGGGAGCACAAGTTCCTGATTCAGCTTGGAGGCTGGTAATGTTTTCTCACCAGCTAAGCTGTTGGAGGTAGAGACTAAAGGAATACAGCTTATAGACCTCAAAGGTGGCTTTCAAGTACTTAGATTACATGTAGCATAGAAGGACTGAAGGCTCTAGTTATGTCTTTTTCACTTCATCATTCAACACTAAAATCAATCCTGCTGATCTCTAGATACAAGGTGGACTTGGCAATAGAATGACAAGTGCACATAAAGTCCAAGTGTCCAGACTTGAGCATGAAGGAATGCCCTTTGGTGCCCATAGTTTGCTCTCTCCTTCCTCAAAGTGTTGTTTGCTAAGGTGACTGCTGGGAAGTAAGTACTATGGCAGCAACTGAGTATATGTAGGCTGCTTGGGACCCATTCCATAGCCCAGATGATTTCCAGTAAGCATGGGATTCTGCCAAGAACTCAAGCCTCGTATCTCTCACTGCTGTGAGGAATTGACAATGTAAAGTGGACTCAGAAATCAATGTAACATCAATGAACATTGTCATTGGGAACAGAGGGACCCTGGAGAGGATGAACCCACAGACAACCTGATCTGTATGATGGCTATCTGTCTTGCCTGACCATTTCACTTTCAGATAGTGTAAGGGTCACATGACTGCTGAAAGGGACCTAGGATGGGTAAACAGTCTCTGTCTCCAGCATACTTTCTTTCTTTTTTTCATAATTCCTGCTTTATTTTTTTAATATTTATTTATTACTTCAGGTTACATCTCCATCACAGTGTCCTCTTTCCACCCCTCCCAGTCCCACCCTTCCACACTCTACCCGCATCCCTTCCATCCCACTCCTCCAGAGTGGAGTGTCCCTACATAACAGGCTCCTGCCCCAGTTCAGCAGTCATAAGAGGGCCAAGAGCCTCTTCATACACTGGAGGCCTACAAGGCAGTAGTACCACTAGGGCAAAGTGTCTCATTGACAGGAAAAAAAATCTATGTTCCTGTTCCCTTTGGCGCATTGGTTGTAGCATAGTTATCCTGTACTATATGGCTAAACTCCAATTAAAAGTGAATAGATGCCATGTGCATCCTTCTGAGTCTGGGTTAGCTCACTCAGGATGAGCTTCTCTAGTTCCATCCATTTGGCTGAGAATTGCAGGATTTTGTTGTTTCTGATGGCTGAGTAGTATTCCATTGTGCAGATGTACCACAGTTTTTTTTTTTGTTTGTTTAGGTTTTTTTTTTTTATCCATTCCTTGGTTGAGGGACATCTAGGTTATTTCCAGTTTCTAGCTATTGCAAATAAGGCTGCTATGAACATAGATGAGGAAATGTCTTTGTGGTTTGGTGAGGAATCATTTGGATGTATACCCTGAAGTGGTATGGCTGGGTTTTCAGGTAGAGCTATTCCAAGTTTCTAAGATATCACCAGACTTATTTCCATAGTGGTTGTACAAGCTTGCACTCCCACCAGCAATGGAGGGAGGAGTGTTTTCCTTTCTCTACAACCTCACCAGCATGTGCTGTCATTTGAGTTTTTGACCTTAGCCATTCTGACAGGTGTGAGATGGAATCTCAGAATCGTCTTGAGTTGCATTTCTCTGATGATTAGGGATGCTCAGTATTTCTTCAAGTGTCTCTCAGCCATTAGGGATTCCTCCTTTGTGAATTCTCTGTTTAGCTCTGTTCTCCATTTTTTGATTGGATTATTTGGTTCTTGGCATTTAATTTCTTTTTTTTTCTTTTTTTTTCCTTTATTTTTTATTTCTTCAAGTTACATCTCAATTGCAGTCCCCTCCCTATTCCCCCTCCAGTCCCACCCTCCCACCCTCAACCCCCCATCCTCTTCCCTTTTTTTTTCTTTTAAGGTATATCTTATTTCCCCCTACAGTTTCCCCTTTCAGTTCAACAAATGGCTCTTTCTCTTATAATAACAAATACAATACAGTACAACAGAGGTAATTAGGCCACAGTTATGAGGGTTATATGGCTTAGCGTACATTCCCAATGACCAGTCCATATGTATTTTGTACTTGACTTTAACATTCTACTATCTAAACATCTCCATAAGTTTGAAGGTCTATATCTGACTCAACATTCATACTAACTTGCAACACAATTTTAAAAGTATCTTCTTAGATCTATAACACTCTCTTGACTCCTAAACAACTCAAAATTAAATTATGAGACTCTAGCTATCTGTTCTTCAAGGCATTTAATTTCTTGAGTTCTTTGTAAATTTTAGATATTAGCCCTCTGTCAGATGTGGGGTTGGTGAAGATTTTTTCCCAATCTCTAGGTTGCCATTTTGTTTGAATGACAGTGTCTTTTGCCTTACAGAAGCTTTTCAGTTTCATGATGTCCCATTTATTGATTGTTGGTCTTAGAGCCTGAGCTGTTGGTATTCTGTTCAGGAAGTTGTCACCTGTGCCAATGAGTTCGAGGGTTTTCCCCCCTTTCTCTTCTAGTAGATTTAGTGTGTCAGGCCTTATGTTGAGGTCTTTGATCCACTTGGATTTAAGCTTTGTACAAGGTGATAAGTATGAGTCTAATTTCATTCTTTTACATGTCGACATCCAGTTGGACCAGCACCATTTGTTGAAGATGGTGTCCTTTTTTCATTGTACGGTTTTGGCTTCTTTGTCAAAAATTAAGTTTTCATAGAGGTGTGGGTTCATTTCTGGGTCTTCAGTTTGATACCATTGATCCACTGGTCTGTTTCTATACCAGTACCATGCTGTTTTTATTACTATCGCTCTGTAGTACCGCTTGAAATCTGGAATGGTGATTCCTCCAGATGTTTTTATTATTATTTATTATTATTATTATTATTATTATTATTATTATTATTATTATTATACAGGATTGATTTAGCTATTCTGGGTTTTTTATTATTCCCTATGAAGTTGAGAATTCCAGCATACTTTCTTACAGAAGACAGCAGTATCACATTTGGAATATAACCACCCACCCAAGTGAAGCTTAATCTTTTTTCTGCACAGTTTTATTATTTATGTGTTTTCTGAACTGCTGCTTTAAAGTCTTTCAGAAGCTCATTAGCACACCATTTGGCTTTCTGTTAATTTTTTCCCTAGGACCTCTGGCTTGACACAAATCTCTTCGCATTGGCTTCCCAGTGGCTCAGGCAGACCCCTTTGTCTGCTTTCCCTTCTTCCATCCCTTTTGATTACCTTGGCACTTTATGAATTTGATCTCCATTCCCATCTAAGTCACTTAGATCTGCCAAAGCTTCTCCTACCGTAAAGAACATTCCCCATCATGGAGCTCAACAAAGCCACTAAAGGCTCCTACCAGTTCCAAGGTTCCTGCTCAGTTAGCTTATTTTTATGTCCCTTGTGAATATAGTTCTATATGGTGCAGTGAACTGGGCAAAAAGCACAACCTCAGGCCAGGAAGTGGTAGCCAATGCATTTACCCAGCACTTGAGAGGCAGAGGCAGGTGGATCTCTGTGAGTTTGAGGTCAGCATGATCTACAAAGTGAGTTTCAGGACTACACATAGAAACCCTGCTCTCAAAAATAAAACAAAAACAACTCCACCCAAAACCCACAACCTCTTATATATCCACTTTCTCACTGATGTCAGTTTTTTTCTGCATTGTTTTCAATCTCTGATATTTATGGGGATCTTAGCTGGTGATAACCCAGTGTCTCTAACTCGAAGCCATACGTGCCAGACTTTCTGTGTGTTGCCCAGCTTGGGCCCCTGTGTTTCGTGGAAGGGTTTGTAGTTAGACTTCTCAGTTTCTCTACTTCCATAGAACTCAGATTGATCCCACTTGGCCTCGTGTCCCACAGCCCCAGAAGTCACTTCTGTCTGGAAGTCCTTCCCAGCATAATCAGTTAGGAAGCAGATAGTCTTTGACATGAACTCTTGCACATGTCTGTTATTAAATCCCCATTGGGTGACGAACCCTGGATTTTCCATTCCTCTGTATTAAAGGTTGGACCCACAGGGACCTGACGTCATTCTTGCCTTGCTGTCTTCCTTTCACTGTTTGACGATTCCTATGGTTCCCAAGATTTTGGATTCCAGAAAGGACTGCTTAACACAGATCTAAGTTTTGTTCTCTTTCCATTGCATCCTGTAGCTATAAGAAACTGCAAGCCTATTCCTCCTTCTCATCATCCTTTTCCCCATTTTTTCCTTGTTAAATCAGTACTAATGCAGTGAATAATATCTGCACATCTTTTTTTGCATTGTGATTCCTCCTTTTTTCAGGCAAATTATTTCTAGGTATGTAGTTGAGCCTCAGGTTCCTGTTGTATACTAAAGCTTGATTACCACTCTACCACATGTCTGATACTTCCCAGCCTTGTAATATACTCTCAACCCCATCAGTGGTTTAGAGGTATCCCCATATCTCCATGGGAGACCCCATATACCATAGAAGCAAGCAACCCCATATCAAATAGGAGAAGATGGAGGCCCTAGGAGAGCTCCAAACAAAAGACTCTACACTTCTAGTTGTCTTGGCCTGGTTGCAATTCTTACTATGTGACTCCATCACATAGAGACTGCAACCACCTCCACTGTAACAAGGAGATCAATCATCCCATATGACATGGGAAAGGTAGCCATGTTGGAATTGACCCTGTAGACACTCTACCCTCACACAGATCAGCCTCATTTACATGTCTTAGCACCCTTTGAAGGGCATTATGTAACTACTTCTCCCTAACTCATCTTTGGTTCTACTCACCCCAGATAGGGCCTCTATGACAAGTCCACCTAAGTCCAGTTTAATCAACCAATGCATTTACTGGGGTTACTTAAAGAGGGCCAGGTAAGGGTTTCTTACAGTGGCATGAATGTCTCTACATTAGCTGCATCACTAAAAGGTCCCCTCCAGCATGGATGATGCTAACAAATGCTGTATCCCTGGAGCTCCCTGCACAATGAGCTAACAGGTTAGCTGGCTTGAGAGTCTTTTCTATCCTGAAACAATTATTATTTTGAGGGTCCCTATGAATCTTATAAGTTTCAGGATCCTCCTGAGACTTGTGAGTTTTATTTATTGTTTGAGTCTTGATGCATCTCCCGCCTCCCTTCTGGAGGGAAAGAGGAAATATTTCCAAAGAAAGGAAATCACTACAGAACACAGATAATATCTGACTTTTTGCGCACCAACATTTGTAAATGTGAGGTGGTATACAGTGCTTTATTTTTATCAGCACATGTTAATTATACAAATTAAGTAACAGTCATACATACATATAATGTATTTTGATCACAATCAATCCCCTTTATTACCTTTTCTTGTCATTTTTCCTCTCCCCTTGCACATTCCTAAAAACCCACTCCTTTACTTTAATGATTTAAAAATAATCTAGACTCTGCATATGAAATAAAACATGCAATACTTCTCTTTTTGTCTTTGTGAATCTGGCTTATTTCCCTTAAAGTGATGATCTCTAATTCCATGCATTTACACGCAAAAACAATTTTTCTTCTCAATCTTCTTTTCTTTTGGTTTAAAACAAGGACACATTAAGTTTCCCATGATGACCTTGACTTGACCATAGTACTTGCAAGCCTGAAACTTGAGATCCTCTGTCTCAGCCTCCCAGATAGCTGGGATTGCAGGTCAGCGCCACCATTAATTCTTTTTTGTAGCTGAATAGAACACTAGTGTGTGTGTGTGTGTGTGTGTGTGTGTGTGTGTGTGACATTTTCTTTATCCATTCATCTGCTGATGGGCACCATAACTTAGCTAATGTGCATAGTGCAGCAATGAACATGGGAAGCAAGTAACATCTATAATAAACTGATTTGAATCTTCTTGACATAAGCTGAGATGTCACACAGTTGGAGCACATGAAAGTCTATTTTTAGTTTTGAAAGATACTGTATACGAAGTTCTGTAGTGGCAGGATAAATTTACATCCAGACCAGCCATGTACAGGGGTTCTTCTTCCTGCTGCATTCTTACCAACACTTGTTGATTTGTGGACTTTGATTTGCATTTTCTCTGTGACTAATAATGCTGACCATCTATTTATTATTATTGCCTGTATATCTTCTTTAGATAAATACATATGCATATCTTTTACACATTTTTTTTTGCTTGTCACCCAAATAGTTGAGTGGTTTCTTTTTTTTTTAATAATTTATTTTTTATTTCTTCAAGTTACATCTCAATCACAATCCCCTCCCTACTCCCCCCTCC
>CAJQZJ010032443.1:8041490-8066611 GCA_907164525.1 Lophiomys imhausi
GGTCCCAGAATGGAAAGGGCTTTCAGGGCTGGGTCCCAGAATGGGAAGGGGTTTCAGGGCTGGGTTCCAGGAGCATGCTATTTGACTGGCTATAAGGCAGATCACCAATTAGCTTCCCAGGATCCAGCCCCTTCTTCATCAGTACTGGGCTTCTGATTCATTCAAGACATTGCTTCTCACATCTTGTACAGCTAGAAGGCCAAAGGAATGTAGAACAGAGCTCATATTGTGTCCATGAGTCATACTAGAGGGTTCTATCTGCTTTTTGAGAAGTAGCCCAAGCTGATCTCGAACTTGCAATCCTCCTGTGTGTGCCTCTGAACTGCTAAGATTGAAACTTCTTTATGACTCAGTTATTAGTTCCAATGCTCTGCTCTTCTTCCATTGTTTTGATAGTTCCTGGCATATAGGTGATGACAGCCATCCCACACCATGTGGTTTTCTTGAGATACCAGGGAGCTGAAAGGAGGACATAGGCTAGATTCTTAGACACAGCACCTTGGAATCACCTTGGTTTCTAATGGCAATACCGCTTTGTCTCATTCAAGCTACTGAAATTTTTGTTTTCTGTCAAATGCAACCACACTAAATCATAACTGGAGAAATGATGCAGAAAAGGATAAGCTGAGAATGGAGAGATGAAAGACCTGGGGGATGAACACTATGATGGTGTTTATGCCACACAAGCCAGACGGGAAAGTGCTCCACAAAAGAGGGAATAATGTAAATTATGAGAAACTGGGGTAACAATAACAATGGTCCTAGCATCCCCTGGACTTAGAAGCCTTGACATCACAAGTGTTTTTTTTTTTTTTTTATGAGTTTGTTTCAGTTTTGAATAAGACAGAATCCAGTTTGAAGTAAGTTGAGTGAAAAGAGGTGAGGAAGTTGAGACCACAGGTAGATAGATACTTAGGAAGTCTGTCTGATCAAAAAGCTGAAGTAGACTAGAAGCTCAGGGCAGGAGAGAAGTGAGTAGAGGGAGGAAATGATCATTTAAAGACCAGAGCGTTTAAGGCCTCCTAAGAGGACAGGTGGCATGAAATGTTCAATATAAGAAGATGAGAAGTGCAGAGACTCAATGCTATGGTGTCCCCTTGTACCCACATCTCCACAGATGCTACTCTTGCTCCCTTCCTGTCTCTCCTTGGCACACCTGTGTGGTGGGACAAACCTAAAATGGGCACAGAAATTCCCACATCTTCCTCTGAGTATCTGCTGGAGAAAACCTCACCTCCAAGATGGCTGACAGGCTCCTCTGGATGCCCACTCCTCCCCATTCTCTAATACATCCTTATTTCTCCCCTCACATCTACAGTCCTCTGCTCTTAGATTGCTGTGGCCTCACCTTGATGAAAAATGGAAAAACCTTAAACGTGACTTTTAAAAGCATTTTTTCTAATTCAAACCTTTGGTAGTAATGCAACTTTTCACCAGCCCATGCTTGTTATAGAAACAGCAATTCGGAAGACACATATTTCTTCAAGTTGTAGCCAAACGTGGCAAGCAAAATGTCTCTGGAGAAAAAGTCTTTGGGTTTGCAGGTTTACACACCCCAGGGTTTCATAGATTTTAGCCAGAGGGCATATGGAAATGAACAATTGCACACTCACAGCAGTGAGGGTAGGGGCTGCACAGTGGAAAGGCAGGACCCACAATGCGACTCTCATACCAGGAGGAATTATCTTGCCCTGAAGCCAATAAGGGCAAGCTAAGATACACTTCCTTAAGGGATTTATGCTTCTGTCATTAATACTGGATTTATTTCAAATTTACACAAAATTCTCATACAGTGCATGGATGGATGGATGGATGGATGGATGGATGGGTAAAATCTAGAATGGGAAAAGAGATCTTAGTTGTCAACATCCTCTTGAGAAAAAAGCCTAAGGGCTTTCTCCCAGATGGACACTCATGAGCAAGATGATGTGACTGACTGTCCACAGATAAGTGTGGGATCCAGTGGCAGAGACGAGCTGGTTTTCAAATCAGAGTGCAACACCAGAGTGAGATGGGGTGGGACATGAAGTTCAGAGTGCTGTGGAAGCAAGAGACTTTCAAACGGCCCCATGGTGCCCTGATGGGTCAGAGGGTCATGCCACCCATGTGGCTCTGGCTCTAGGTACAACATTTGAACAGTACTCTTTATGATGACTACATCTACCACTGGGAGACAAAGACCTGGTGAGGTCTCACCTTGGACGGAGGGCCTGGGCTGTAGATGCCTGACTCTGTCGTAAGGGCACCAGGTGAGACCCTGAGATCCATGAAGGTGGACACTGAGTTTACAAATCACGCTGAAGCAGAGACAGAATAGAGGTCCTTTGTGGGGGAAAACAGTCCAATGTTCTCAATCCTTAGCTTTACAAAAAGAGAAGTCAAAGATGCTGCAGTATAAATCCACTGAGTTTGTGCTCTTCCTTTCTTTCTTGTAATTAAAAAAAAAAAAAGAGGAAGAACTGTGTCCAGCACCAGGGGACCCTGGATCACTTCCTCACCAAGGTTTTAAAGGAGAAAGAGAGTCTGGCTTCACTGTCAGGGGTCAGGGAAGCATCTTCTGGGCCTCTCTTTTTGCCTCTGTCATCTAACTCTTGTCTTGCTCCTCCTCAAGGTAACTCATCTAACTGGTGAAATGGGGATGTCCACCACCTTGCTTTCCTCTCTGTACTCTTCTGCTTCACCTCCCCCTTGCCTCTGCAGTGGGAGGCCACTTGGCAGTTCTTCAATTGCCGTGTCTGTAACATGGTGGGCAGCATGGGGTGGGTAACCTCGGGTTAAGAGGAGAAGGAGCACGGCGTGCTATCCAGCTTATCACTAGTGAAGCTGGCCATTTCTCCTTATTGGAAGATGCCCAGGTGCCCCATGTAGCCATGGCCGTATCTCGTCTGATCTACTGGTCCTCCTGAAAACATTATGTATCCTAACTCCCTTAAAGTCAAATATAGCCAGTGTGTGTAGGGGGTTAATTAAATTAGATTTAGAAAATATATAGGGGTTTCTGATACTGTCTCTTAATTCAGGGCATGAAGAGCATTATCAGCATGTGGACTAAAAACAGGAAACAAACAGGAGACTTAATAGACTGAAAAACAAGGTTGAAGTCAGGAAAAACAGGAAAGACTCAATAGACTGAAAAACAAGGTTGAAGTCAGGAAAACAGGAAAGACATAATGGACTTGAAGAAACAAAGTATCTGGCCTGACATTGTTTTCAGCTGCTAAGTGGGCGGAGACCAAATTAAGCTGAAACAGAGTTCCTCCTATTTAAGGACAGTGCATGGAGCCCAGAAGAAAAAGAAGAGGCCCCTGCTGCTAGAGAGCTCCAAGAGTCCTGCTGAAAAAAGGGCTGGCTATTGATGGCCAGCTCTCTCCCTGAAGCAGAAAGAAGCCGGTGAGCAAAGAAAGCCTGAACAAGACACCAAAAGGCCAAGAACTAAACCCTGTGGCTCAGCTTTTGCCTAGAGGGGTTTGATCTGTCCAAACAGTGGCCTAAAGGGAACTGTGCCTGGCTTTAAGGACTCTGAAGTAGAGCAGCAGAGTTGCTGCTGCGAAGGGGCTGGGGTCTCCCAGAGAGAAGAAAGCATCAAGCCTTATTTAACGTGAGACTGCAATAACCAACTTACCCTGATGAACCTGCATCTGAGAGATCCAGAAAAAGGACTGCTAAGTGCGTTAAAGAATCTACAACAAAGACTGTGTTCCTGATGACTGAGGACCTGCCCCAGAGACTGTATCATTCTAAAAGGTTAAAAAAAATAATTATCAATAGGTTTAGTGGATAGGTTAAAGGGGTTGTAGGAATTTATAGGATTAATAGTTAAGAAATTGTTGGTGTTTGTTATGAGTGAATTTAGTAATAAATAAATAAGTGAATAAATAATAATTTAAAAGATCGGTAACAGAATAATCCCTCCATATTACAACCTGTCCCAGCCGTATTCATTGGCTCTTCCTGTTTTTCCTGTTTTTAGTCCACATGCTGATAATGCTCTTCATGCCCTGAATTAAGAGACAGTATCAGAAACCCCTATATGTTTTCTAAACCTAATTTAATTAACCCCCTACAAGTGTGCCATGCTGGGGTGAAAATCCTACGTGAGCTTTATACACGGACTTTATACACAGGTATGTGTGTATATACACAGACCCACACACCACCCTGCTACGCTAACAGCTCCTTGACCATATAGAAGAAGCCCTCAGGACTTCTTTCTGAGCAAGCACCCTTTTCTGCCCTCTGTGCTATTAGTCCTCCTAACCTGTCCCATCCCAACTGCAGTGACTGGCCTTCAACTCTCTCAAGTCCCCTCTATGGTTCCCTGCATTTATTCCTGTTTCAGTTCATGTTCTTTCACCTTTTTGCTCATGCTATCCATCAAAGGGTCATTTTCCAGAGGGTTGCATCCCTTTTGTCTCCTTAAAGCTATACCTCTATATGTCTCTCGAGCAGTAGGCCCTCAATAAATATCCAATAGGTAAATGAATAAATGTGGTACCCAGGCACAAAAACTGCTTGCACCACCCAAGAAGGAATTTACTATCATCTGTGAAAAGGCCCATTAGTTGATGCCATTAACTGCAGCAGCTTTCCTCACTGTCCCCACTCATGCTGTGCCCGGCTGGGGTAGCTCCAGCAGAGGTGGGTGTGTATGTACACTCACTGGCCGAGATAGCGTGAGGGCCTAACTACTTCTGCTCGCAGGTAATTTTTGACCAGGCACTGCCCACTGGATTAAATGGAATGTCAGGACACTATGGCCATTCTGTCAGCCCCACCTTGCCATACGGATAGGTAGACTTGGCAGTAGGTGGAAAGTGTGTATTCAGGACTTATCCAAAAGCCAAAGGATAAGAGCAAGGAGACTGAGCAGGTATCCAGGTCCTTGTGACACAGAGCGCATGTGTCCACGGTGTTAGTTCATCCCCGGAGTCATAAGAAAATGGGGCAACTTAGAGCCTGCCATATACAAGTCAGATCAGCAGGTGGGTGCATGCCAAAAGTCCACATTCAGGTGTGGACTAGGGGGATGGTGCTGAGATGGAAAGTTCTTTAATGGAAGCAGAGACCCAATGGTTACAGCCACTTTATGAAGGAGAAAGAGAAGCCCCAAATAAGAATATACATTGGGGGCTAGAGAGATGGAGTAGCAGTTAAGAGCACTGGCTGGGTTTCAGCTCCCAGCACCCACTTGGCAGCTCACAACTGTACATAAGTCCAGTTCCAAGGCACCCTCACACAGATGTAAATGCAGGCAAAACACAATGCACATAAAATAATAAATAAATAAATATTTAGATAAAAGTAATATGGATGTTCTTGGGCAGCTGAGACTATTTCGACTGCATGATCACAGGCCTGAAAGACTGTACAGTGGTACAAAGCAGGGGAGAGAGCCATGAATGGTTATGTGGGACATTGCACATGTGAGTATTTTTGTGCCACCTGACAAAGTCTGCTAGAAACTACCAACCTTAGAGAGGGTGCTAAATAACCAAACAAATGAAATAACTGTGTGTAGGAGTTAGATAAATTAGAAGGAAATATATAGGAGTTTCTGATACTGTCTCTTAATTCGGGGCCTGAAGAGCATTATAAGTATGAAGTCAGCAAAAACAGGAAAGACTCAATAGACTGAAAAACAAGTTTGAAGTCAGGAAAACAGGAAAGACTCAATAGAATTGAAGAAACAAAGTATCTGGCCTGACATTGTTTTCAGCTGCTAAGTGGGCGGAGCCCAAATTAAGCTGAAACAGAGTTCTTCCTATTTGAGGACAGTGCGTGGAGCCAAGAAGAGAAGAGGCCCCTGATGCTAGAGAGCTCCAAGAGTCCTGCTGAAAAAAGGGCTGGCCATTGATAGCCAGCTCTCTCCCTGAAGCAGAAAGAAGCCGGTGAGCAAAGAAAGCCTGAGCAAGACACCAAAAGGCCAAGGACTGGACCCTGTGGCTCAGCTTTTGCCTAGAGGGGTTTGATCTGTCCAAACAGTGGCCTAAAGGAAATGGTGCCTGGCTTTAAGGACTGAGGCAGAGCAGCTGAGTTCCTGATTCAAAAGAAGTAAGTTGGCCTGCAGACGGCTGGGGTCTCCCACAGAGAAGAAAACATGAAGCCTTATTTAAGGTGAGACTGCAATAACCAACGACCCTGACGAACCTGCATCTGAGAGATCCAGAAGAAGGACTGCTAAGTGTGTTAAAGAATCTACAACAAAGACTGTGTTCCTGACGACTGAGGACCTGCCCCAGAGACTGTATCATTCTAAAAGGTTATGAAAGTAGTTGTTATGATTATCAATAGGTTTAGTGGATAGGTTAAAGGGGTTATAGGAATTTATAGGATTAATAGTTAAGAAATTGTTGGTGTTTGTTATAAGTGAATTTAGTAATAAATAAATAAGTGTTAAATAATAATTTAAAAGTTCGGTTACAACTGTGTCAGCGATGTTGTCCCTCTTTATCAACCAATGCAAACAGAGCAGCCATGGCAGAAGATACAGCGGCTGTTTGTGCTCAGCTGCATGAATTGCTCCCTCCCTAGTCGGTATTGATTCTGAAGGCCTAGCCTATCAGTAACAGAAACTAAGGATGAGGTGCAATTGGCCATTTGGAGACTGCATTGGCTCCCTGCTGTACTCCAGAGATCGGTGGTGGGTCTCAAAGGAATAGACAGCAGACATTTGACAAGGGTGTGCCTTTACCTTTCCTGCCCAGTGCCTCAATAAACATCCGTCTTAGGAGGCTAATGTGGAAGATGTGGAGGACCACACAATACAGTATCTCTCCATGAGGCCACCATTGCAATGGAAGAAAACTGGAATCCACTGGTTCTATAACATACTATCCCACCCAGAAGCAATCAACTTACAATAATGGGGAAAAAAATCCTCCCAGGTTATGAGGAGGTATGTATGCTGCAAAGATGAAGTAATGTGTTCTGGGATGCAGAATGCAGGAAGAATCAGAGAGCTCTATGTGGCCATGTGTTGCAGGGAGAGTACATGGCTCTAGCATCCAAGGTGGAAGAAAGGGAGGCTCCATTACCAACACTGTGACAGCCATCTTATTTTGGGTGTCCTGGTCCCACAATATGAAATGCATCCTGCCAATGTTGGAGGTGCTGATCCCCAAAGGAAGAACACCTTTGATGAGAAATAGATCAAGGATCTTTCTGAACTCTAAACTACATGACCTGAGCAAGTTCTGACACAAGCAAGAAGGAGGAGCCCCCAGCTTTTTGGAAGAAACTAATTCAGTTAGCAGTGAGTAGAAGGGGTTCTGTTACACAGTGTGGTGAGGATGCAAGGAAGGGTACACAGGGGCAACCTCGGATTGTTTCTCCAGTATTGATAGAGAATAGTAAAGGCCTGAAAGGTTGTGTTTATCAGGGGCTGCACTCTCTAAGGAATGGAGGTTCAGGTAATGCTTCCAGATTGCTAAGACCAGCAGAGGCAATAACAAAAGGCAAAGGGAATTTTTTTCACTGTTCCATTTCTGTATCTGTATATGATGGGGTGCACATGGAGAGGCAACATTTGGAGGTAAGACGACAACTTGAGATATTGGTCTTCACCTTCCACCATGTGAGTCCTAGAGATCAGACTCAGCTAATCAGGCTTGGTGGCAGACCTCTTTACCCAGTGAGCCATCTAGAGGACCAGGATGAGAATTTTTTAATATTTATTTATTACTTCAGGTTATATCTTCATCACGGTGCCCTCTTTCCACCCCTCCCAGTCCTGCCCTCCCACCCTCTATCCCCTATCCCTACCATCCCACTCCTCTGGAGTGGAGTGTCCCTACATAACAGTCCCCCACTCCAGTTCAGTAGTCATATGAGGGCTAAGAGCCTCCTCATACACTAGAGGCCTACATGGTAGCACCACTGACAGGAAACAAAGTCTATGTTCCTGTTCCCTTTGGTGCATTGGTCCAGGATGAGAATTTTAAATGGGGAGTCACTAGGAAAAAGTGAGTGCCATTGCATACAGCGCTGAGATCAAGGAGGAGAAAGGACTGTAGTTCCTCCCCCAACTCTCCCTCTTTTAAATTTCTCCTATGAAAGAAAAGCCCACGGAGGCCTGGAAGAATCACTTCTTGACTATGTTTGGTTCCACAGCCAAGCAGGTGGCTGCTCACCTCCTTTCTAGAAGATCTTGCTGTTCCTCTGCATGGATGCAGTAGACTGACCACCTCTGCCACAGCATCTTTGGTTGCACATGTATAGGAGGAGCTGAGTCCGTGTTCTTCTGGGCTGTGGTAACCAACTGTAGAGCATGGCAGGGTGCCAGGATCTGACCATTTCTCCTCCAAAGAAGACTCCTGCATGGAGCACCATTGCTGAGCACCACACTGGACTGGTGTAGGCTTCCTGGTGAGTGTCTTCATTCAGCCCTTTTGCTCACTAGGTGGAGATCAGCACCATGGCCTGAAGGCACCTTCTTCCTCTGACTTTTACAGGTTTTACTAAGTCAACTTTGCATTCTTCTGACCCTCTCTCAGGATCTACTTTCCTGGATGGCCCCAAACTGACATGGATAGTAAATGACATGCATTTCAAGATGCAATTGGTAAGATTATCACGCTTTACCAATGCAAGACAAGGCTTTTCTAAGTATTCTTTCTAAATATATAATGTGCATGTCTTGTGCCCCCATGTTCATTGCCTTACTTGAACAGTATTAGAATTTGCCTTAATATTCATTAATGTCCTAAATAATACAGCATAAAACTCAAGTAATACAGACCTAAAATAATACATTTTTAAAAACTTTGCTCTTAATCCCCAGAGCTAACCATTCACAGAGCTTCTATATCCTTTCAGATTTGACATATCTTTTTACAGACAAATAGATGGTCAGTAAACATTACTTTTCAATTTTCTGAGTGTTTTTAACTTAAAGTTATTACTTTGGACATAGGAACATCTTTGTGTATCAATACACCTCATTCTTTTTAGTAGCTGCTGCTGTAATTTTGTCAACCAGTTTTATCATCAAAGAACATGTATATGCAAGATCTGTCTACTAAAAGAAGGCCTCTGTGAATCTCCAGATCTTTGTATATTTTCAGGAATGTTCATCTTGTCACATGTAGTTCTTTAGTTGAGTGTAGCCACCTGCATCTGTATTCCCAACTATTTGGAAGACTAAAACAGAGTCACTTGGCCCCAGGAATTCTGTCCTAGGCAGCACAATGTGTCTCTCTATATATGCGTTAAAGAAATTATTCATTTTCTGATAGGTGTTGTACAAGTCTTTGTCTTCATTGGTTATTTTTGGACATTGTTTTAGTATGATTTTTTCCTATGTAAAGTTTAAAGATTTATCAGCATAGAATACATTTACCAGTGTTTTCCATTGCACATTTTAGGGTTACAATTTTTAAAGGCCTAATCTGGGCTGAAGAGATGGTTTAGCAATTAAGAGAACTTGTTGGTATTCCAAGGGACCTGAGTTCAATTTCCAGCACACACATCAGGAAGCTCACAGCTGCCTATAACTCTAGCTCCAGGGTATCTGACTCTGTCTTCTGATGTCTTCAGGAACCTGCCCAAAGTGACTGGCACTCAAGGTCCCATACACACACACACAAATAAAAATAAGTCTTTAAAATTACTTCTAAAAGCTTTTTCTGTATTAATATTACAACAAAACAAACCTCTGTAGATTCCTAGTACACTTGTCATTTTAAGTATTTAAATATTGTCTTTTGGGAATTTATTTCAACATAAGCAGTGCAGTTTTATCCTTTCCAAACTAGCTGCCAGTAATTCTAATGCCATGTATTAAGCCATACATCTTTCCCCTCTGATTTGAAATACAGTATATTCCCACAGTATCTCTCAATTATCACATTTCCCATCCCTTAGGATCCTTATAGAACCAACGTTAATCAGCCATGTGTGAAAAACAACTTAAATAAACAACAGAATGGAAATATCACATAGATACAAGTCAGTAGGAACATTCTTCAGGGGCTACTTCACAGTTAGTATTCTATTCAAAGTTAAGCAAAATGGTCCCCACCTCCAGTGGTCGCTATAAAAGCAAACGAGATGGCACATGTCTGAAGCAATCTGGTTGGTTATCTCCTGATGATATGGCCTCTGTCCTAGCAGAGCTCTTGGATTTGGTGAAAGCATGGCAGTTCTAACTAACACAAAGGGAGGCTTTATACTTCAATGCCTGCTGCTGTTACACCAGCCGCATCAGGAACATAAGTAAGGGGTCAGTTGCAGTGAGAACTGTATCTTCTAGATCCCTCTGTAGCCAGATAGCCCTTCTGAAGGTGATTGCAGACAGATACAGCCCTGCAGCTTTGAAGTTTACTCAATGCAGAATCAATTCAAGAACTCACAGATACTATTATCAGCTGTGTTTATTTACATCCCAGAGAAGGGTTTAATTAACATAATACATATTGGTCAATTCTCTGCTTTTAAACCCTACCTTTTGCCCATCAGCAGATCGATATGTATTTTAATCTTCCTGTTTTTAGAACTGGTTTTGAGATGCCCGGCAAAGTAGTAAAGATTTCACAATCATTAATTGCTATTATCAGCCCCTTTCAATTCTTAAACATCAGCAGGTTCTTAAATTCCTTCTTTCACTCTTTTACAAAGCTATCCCTTCTTGTTCATCGCTTGCTCCTGGTGTGCCTTTCAACCAAGTACAGAGTTTACAACTAGACAATAATGAGAAGAGAAAGAATGCCCTGAAATTCTGCACTGATTAACCAATCCATCTGACTTCATCAACAACTTCACACAAATCTCAAGCCCTTCATGTCAAGACACTGTAAACTTCTTCCAATGCAGCAAACTCATAAATTTTCTCTCTCTCATCTAAGTACAGAATTAACTTTGGGTTGTCCACTATGCTCCAAGCACAGTATAATTTGTTGCTTTCTAAATTATCAGCATTTTTCTATAATATCAAAGGCTGAAGAGTCAGGAGACTTCCGTTCTTTGCTGTCTATCTCTGGCAAGCCTCTGCATCTCTCCAGGTCTCTGTGATAAGGAAATTTATGATAGGCCATTTCTGGGACTTACAAGGAAACTTGGAATAATATATTTTGTCCAGGGCCTTGCTGCCAGGGCAAAGGAAGAGCTCAGAACCCAAAGAAAGAATGGGTTCCCCAGCACTGTAAACCATGTTGGCATCATTGTATTCTAAAGACTAAAGAAAGGTAGTTGAATGGTGGAAAGACTTTAGCAATCAGTCAACTGTGTTAACCTGTGAATGCATGTCGTGCAATCAGGAAGAAAAAGAATGTGTCATTAAAAAAAAAAAAAAACAGTGATCAATTTACTCACTGTGCTACATTATTTCAAGTAAAACCTTGTTGATTTACCACACAGTGAAGGACCCCCTACTTCCTCTGTGTTCTCTGTATCTATGAAGCAACCTGCCCTGTGGTCGTCATGAAGTTTATTTTAATCCAAGCATGAGCACATAAGAACATTTCAGAAAATTAGAAATGTCTTATGATGGAAAAAAATCTTGATATTTTTATTACTGACAATAGTCTATAGTTTTTCATTTCTCCCCAAATATGAATATTTACAGTATATTTATCTCGATGCCAAGTCTGCAAAGCCCATGACTTTCACTCTGCATTTTATCATTGTATTGGAAAGTCTGTTTATGTTGCTACAGTGGTTCTTGATGAGGGAATGGTTTTTGAGTAGAATTTCTGGTTTCCTTACTTCAAATTCCCTCCTTATCTTTCAGTTGAAGACAAGAGACAAATAGTAATTACTTTTCAAAGGCCAAACAGACATGTGCACATTTCCATGTCTCAGAACATTCAGTGGAGTCTAGAAAATAAAGCAAAATCGCAATAATATCGTGTTTACACAAAATATAAGACAAATGTTTCTAGAAAACTAAACCTATGAGGGGAAAAAGAGGAGTAAAGAGGATTCCCAACTCTGTGGTTCATTTTAACAAGGGAGGGACATGGGAGCCAGAAACCAGTAAGTTAGAGCCTTAAAAAGTGCTTCTTAGTTACAAAGAAGCAGGAAATGCGTAGAAGGATCTGGACAAGAATCTACCAAAATAGGAGGGTCGCAAGCATCTGGTGTGGGAGCCACGACCCTCTCAGGGAGCAGACATGAGTTAACAGTGAAGGACCACAGCGAAGGGTAAGAAGATCTGAGTGGGTGAGGTGTAAGTCGGCGAGTCCTGAGCGAGTCCTGTGCAGATACTCTATTTCCGTGCCATTCGTACCACCTTCAGCGGCCACCTCAGCTTCTTCTCTTGTGTCAACAGCTGCCAGGGTCCCCCCCCCCCTCTCTCTCTCTCTCTCTGTCTCTTGACTGGTGGTTCTCAATCTGTGGGTCGCAAGTCCTTTAGGGGTTGAACGACCTTTTCATGAGGGTCACTTGGAACTACTGGAAACATCAGATGTTTTCATTGCGATTCACAGAAGTAGCAAAATTACAGTTATGGAAGTAGCAACGAAAATAATGTTATGGTTGGAGGTCATCACAGCATGAGGAGCTGTGCGGAACGGTCACAGCGTTAGTGAGGTTGAGGACCGCTGCTCTAGGCGCATGTGGTTATCCAGAGTGGACCACGTGACTCCACAGTCTTTAAGCTAAGTGCTCTTAGGTTCTAAAACTGGAAAATCACAAGGGACCATGGCCTAGACTGGGTGGAACTGGAGTTGAGAGAGGCAGTCAGCAGAGAGAGGATGCAGAAGTACAGAACTCAGCAGCAAGGAGCAGACACACAACTCCAGAAACAGGAAGAGGCCACATTGCAAGAAACACAGCCTTTGTTCCACCCAGACCTGAGCTGTGCTCCGGAGTCCAGGGTTTCATAGTTGTTCCCCTCTCTACCCAGTAACTTGTGAGTGGGATTACCACCTCCTAACCACACCACCTCTAACTGGGATAGTGACTACTGTGTACTGTTCAGCTGTGTGTTTAATACTCTCACAGGATGTTCTTGAGAGCGCCACAGAGAAGGTATCATTATCCCCCTCTCCCCTGAGAGGAACCGGAGGTCCATAAGGTTAATAACTCCCCTAAGGTCACACAGCTGCTAAGCAAATTTGCTTCTAAATACTCCTACCTCTAATCTGGGCCATAAACACTAAGGCACAATCTCACTGCCTTATGATAAACCCACAGAAGTGAGTGAAGGCTAGGTTATTCTGTGTTGAACTATGACCACAACACATTTGTGTAAATCAGACATGGGTTTTCAGTGTGCTCCAGCAAAGGAAGCATGTCTGGGGTGCCTGAGTCATCTTAGAAGTCTCCATTCTCCAGGCTCATGGATAAACTACAATATGAGCTTTATCCGAGGTTCTTAGAGTCTCTAACAGAAGTATAAGCCTTTTTCAGTTATTAAAAGAATTGAACACTTTCTATTGTTCATAAGAAAAGGCAAACTCCTCCCTTTCAAATTATTCTGCTTTATAGTACAATTCCTTCTGGCTCGAAGGAGAACTTCAGAAACTTTTTCAAATAACCCCAACCATTTAATCTGCACCTTTAGGAAGTCATGCTGAGAGTATATGGAAAAGAGACAGACAGAGACAGAAAAGAGGGTGGGAGTGGAGAAGAGAATGAGAGAGAAAAATGGTCAGATTTTTTTTTTGAAGTAGTGAGACTTTCCCAGGTTTTCTTTCCTACTTCAAAATGGGCCTGGCATTTCTCTTCACCAAGCATGACTACCATTGTCTAGGTGGTTTCAGCTTTTAAAGTCTCTGGTTGTTTTCTCCAGAAAGATCATCCCGCCTATTTGCCATCCCCACTCACTGGAAGTCACGACACAGTCAGTCATCTTGGGATTATTGACAAAATGCTGCACAGTGGGCAGTTTAAGCTTCACACATTTGTTTCTAATAGTTTAGATGGTGGGAGAAGGAAGCAGGTTCCTAGTTAAGATGGTTCCTAAGGAGGGCTTTTATCCTGAATTGCAAACAGATTCCTTCTCCTATCCCTCCATCACAGAGAGAGGGAGTCTGCTGGTTTAGAAAGTGTTACTAAAATACCTGAGATGATGTTTTAGTAATATAGCACCTAGTTATAGAGGTGCCATTCCTGGTTCAGTTTGTGTACTTGTTTCTTTTCTACTGCTGTGATAAGACACCATGACCAAGGCAACTCATAAATGAAAGTTTAATGGGATTTATGGCTCCAGAGAACTAGAGTCTATGATGGTAGAGTAAAGGAAGGCATGGGGACAAGAGGCTGGAACAGTAAGCTGAGAGCTCACATCTTGATCCAAGCAGGAGGCAGAGAATACACTGGTAATAGTGTTAGTCTTTGAAACCTCAAAGCCAGCCCCCAGTGACACCTCTTCTTCCAAGGCCAGGCCTCCTAATCCTTCCCAAGCAGTTCTACCAAATGGGGATGAAGTATTCAAATATATGAGTCTATAGGGGCCATTCTCATTCAAAACCATCAGATACTCTGGACCTGTAGCAAGGTAGCATGCCACGAGAACACATTGGGAGATAAAACTGTCAACTTACGGCTCTGAATTAGGGGAAAAAAAAAAAAGAGAAGAGAGGGACTGGGGGTTTCACAATGCCCTTCAAGGACATCCTCTGATGACCTAAAGGCCTCATCCTAGAACCCGTCTCTTAAAGACACTGCCACTTCCCAAAGCAGCAAGTTGGGGACAATGCCTCAAACACATAGACTGTGAGAACATTTCAGCTCCGGACTATAGTAAAGTAGTCTCTTTCTCTTTCCTCTTTTCCATATAAAGTTACTAATCATACCACAAAGCCTCACATTTACAACCTCATGATTCTACCTCCTGCCAGCACGGAGCTTCATATTTCAACCTATGAGTTTCTTCCCTTGGGGAATTTCACACATGTATACAATGTATTTTGATAATATCTACTTTCCACATTCCTCTCCAACTCCTCACCAAACTGCCTCCACACCCTTCCTAATTTTGTTTTCATAAATAGACAGACAGACAGATAGATAGATAGATACACAGATACATAGATAAACTCAATGAGTGCAATGCTTCTGCCCGTATGCACATATGTTTAGGGCCATCCACTAAAGAAAACTTGACTCTGTCTCTTAGCAAGTACTTACAGTGTCTCCCTTCATGCTAAGGCCTCATGAGCCCGTGCCCCATCTGTGCTGGGATGTTGGCTGATCTGATCTCATGCAGATCTTCTGCAGGCAACTACAGCTAAAGAGTGCAACGACCCCATCACTGTTTCACAGCAGTTGCCCGAGAATTCTGGCTCTTACAGTCTTTCTGCCTCCTTGATGTTCCCTGAGCCAGAGAGAAAGGGCTGTGATAACAGACGTCCCACTTCAAGTTAAGCACAGTCACTTACTTATTCTTTGCACTTTGACCAGAATTTCTTGAATCAATCATCACCCACTTCAAAAGAGAAGCATCTCTGATGAGGGATGAGGGTTGCATTAATATACAGGTATAAGGGTAAGTATTTACAAGGCTGTTTGACACTATGTCCCTTTAGCAAAGTAACAGTAATGTGTTCTCTTCAGCCTATGTTTACCCAACTAAGGGTTCTTGGCCCAGTTCATGTACAGTCCTAGGCAGGAGTACCCACCTGTGAAGTGGGCCTTAGGTCCCATCAGAAAGTTGTTGGTTATACCCATAGCACACATGTCACTATTTCTTGTTTTGCCAAGCTGGTCATTATTGCAGGTCACAGGGTCACCACTGCGTGAAACAGTTGGTGCCTTTTCTTCCGCTGCAGCCTGCACAGCACCTTCCGGCATTATAAAAGCTCTCCAGTGAGAAGAGCCTCCAGGCTTCATTTTTCACTTCTTATGATCAGACTATAAGTAATTCACAATGCTGCCAGTGTTCTGTCCCTCACCAGAACTTGAATTTTGACGGGCATAGTCCAAAGCAGATGCCCTGAACTAATCATAAGTTTTAGAAATCAGAATAACTATATGAATATTGTCCAAGAATATCATCCATGGCATTGTCACAAGGAACTTGTGCAAACAGAATGGGAAACCTTTACAAGAGCCAGAGACCTTGTGTCACTTGAGAAAGTTGGGGACAAAGTCCTCGGAGAGGGTATCAGACCATGAGAGACGGGAAGACTTCACTGAGAGTTGAGAGAGAAGCAAACCGGAAAGTGTGGGTGTGAAGGAGCAGATAGGTGGACCCATGTTGCCCACTGTCTCAGGAATAGAATTTGGATGCTGGGGGGTAGGTTGCTGACCTGCTCCCTGAACACTATGCCTGTTGGGGACTGATGGGGTTATGGAAAACTCAGTAATTTTACTGGAGTACAGCTTAAGAGTTGGTGTTTAGACCTTTGAACCTGGAAATAACATATAATTCCACTTCATTTACTTAAAAGTGCTTTGGGGAGATGGTTATTTGCAAAACTACTTTAATAAACCTTTCGGTTTTATAAGTAAACACAAGATTGTAGTAACTGTTTTGTATCTTATAATACCTAATATTCGTCTTTTGTTGTTGTTTTTATGATATTACAGATATCTATAATAGACTGCAACTAAGAAATATATCAGGCCTTGCCCCAGAGGCATTGTAGATGTGGTTGCTGTGTCACATGTATATCAGTAGGTAAAAGAGGAGAAGCTATGTCTGCATTCAGTGTTCTGATCCATGAACATTTAAATGATTAGTAGCCTAATATTCCCTAAAAAAAAGCAAATATGACACCACTACCAGTTCAACACCAGGGGCCCAGACAAGGAGCTAGCCTGTGATGATCACCAGGTACCAGGCAAACCCAGACGGGCTCCCAAGACAAGAAGCAAGCCAGAGACTAGAAGAATCCTGCCTGGCACCAGGCAGATGGTCACTTGGGAGAGCTGTGCAAGGAGCAAGCCTGAGCTAACCACCAGTCTGGTACTATGGGAACTGGACAGGGAGCTAACCTGAGATAAACACCAGTTTGGTGTCATGAAGGCCTGGGGGTCAGACCATGCTGGAAATGACCCCAGCCTGGCATTGTAATGCACAATGCACAAGTGGGGCATAGCATTCCCAAGACCACTCCTGAGACAAGCCCAGACACTCAGAGACTCCAGGCACAACTAAGAGGAGCAAGTAAGTGGTAGAGAAATAGAACAGAAAGAGAATCAGAAGGATGTGGGCACAACAAAGAGAGGCATAACTGGAGACTTCAGGGTAGTGAGTGACAACCTGATGTGAGTAGCCAGTGATACCATCTAAAACCATGGTGGGGTCCTGCCCTCTGCTGCCACCAGGGACCATATCTGGGTCCATGGTCCTGCAGCACCAGGGGTCCATTACCACCAAAATCCACATGGATTTCCCTAGTCTGGGTTGCTACTCACAGACATGTAGATGTCTGAAGGCTGTGCAGAACTGGCCCCTCCCCCTCCTGGGCATCATGAGAGAGCTGTCCCTAGAGGCATGAGAGCAAGAGAGTTGACCCTACCCCTAGCCATCTGCAGTACTCAGGAGGTCCTGTACATATTAGGAGTTACAAATGGGCCTTCCCCAGGAATGTGAGGTTGGTAGAGCTGACCCTGTCTGCTTTGCAGTGGTGTTGGTGTGGGAAAGATCCCCTCCACTTGCTTTTGCCCTCACTACCAGTGTCAGACAGGAGATATGACCCCAGCTGGCCCTGTGGTGGCATGGACGAGGGAGAGATACCCTTCTTGTCCTCACTTCTCATCACCCACAGCAGGTGGGAAACCAGGCCATGGCATCTTGAGAGCAAGAGAGCTGTCCCATTCCTTCACCAACTGCAGCACCCACCTCTTCACCTCATCTGAGCAGTACAGTACAGATGGCCCTGTATGTGGAGGTTGAGGGTGAGCTGTCCTCAAGGGTGTGAGTGTGGGAGAGACATCCCTGCCTTTTGTCTGGGTTTTGGTGGTGTTGGTAAGGGAGAGACCCCTCCCTTCTCTTTTGTCCTCACTACCAGTGGCTGATAGGAGATCTTGAGTCCCCTAATAGGGACTCAAGAGCAGGAGTCCCTGTCCCTCACTTACTCCAGCACTCGGAAAAGCAGGCCCTGCACCTTACCCAGACAGCACAGTAGAGTTGGCCCTGGATATGGGGGTTGCAGGCCCAGAACCAGTGCTTTGAGTTGGCCCACCCCAACATCTACCCCATGGAGGAACTGCTGGAGTGCATGAACAGTCCAGTTCCACAGACCAGGGCTGCAGGACAACAGGGCAACAATGGGCTATCTTAGGGGAGTCCCAGTGAGGTTCTAGTATTGACAAAGTAGCAGAAGCCAGAGGCCTCATTTCAGAGCAAGAAGTCATTGTAATGAACATTTTCCAGTGAAAAAATGTGGACAAAGGGATTATTGTGGGAAACGCTGTGATACACTACAGCTTCCACAATGAGATTTTTTTCTCTCTGTGGGAGAGGATGCAAGGCGGCAGGGTGGGTGTGGGGGAGATGAGTGGGATCAGGGTGCACGATGCGAAACTCACAAAAATATAAAAACAAAAAGTAAAAATAAAAAGAAAGGAAGAAGTACAGAAAGAGGAAATGCGAGGGTTTTTTTCCCATATGTTCCTTTTAGGACTTAGGATATGAAAATGGATCATGGATTCTGCATAAAGGATTTATGGTACAGTGAACACCCATGTAGACAGATAAGTCAGCACATGAAGCATGGCAATGGAGCAGGGAGACCCACTTTATGGAAGGGCTTAGTTTAAGGATATTTAAAATTATATATATATGTCAGATATTATTTACATATTATTATGTTAATATACTATTATATATCTTACACTAGCATAATAATATACTATTAATATATTAGATAATATATTTAATAATATATATATTCCAGATCTAAGACCTGTATTTTCTGTTAAAATCCCTTCATTTATTCTCAGATTTTCATTAGGTTTTGCTAAAAACCATTGCCTAGTTTTAATAGAGACTGAATTAATCAAATGATGCTGTTATTGAACTGTATAATAGCAGCTGTATATTGTAAACCACTACAGCTAGGGGGGCTGGAGAGATGGCTCAATGGTTAAGAGCACTGGCTGCTCTTCCAAAGGACCTGGGTTCAAATCCCAGCACCCACATGGCAGTTCACAGCTGTCTGTAATTGCCAAATGTGGTAGCACACACCTTTAATCCCAGCACTTGGGAGGCAGAGGCAGGTGGACCTCTGTGAATTCGAGGCCAGCCTGGTCTACAAAATGGGTCCAGGACAGCCAGAGTTACACAGAGAAACCCTGTCTTGAAAAACCGAAAAGAAAAAGCTAGCCCCACACAGCTTCATCAGTGGATCCCAAGTTCCTATAATATCAATCTGTCTCAATTTTTCCTGAAGAGAAGAAGTAAAACTCTCCAACCTAATCTACCAGTTTAGCTTTTCCAAAAGCTAAGTGCATCATAGGAAAATAGAATTCAGACCAATACTCCTTCTTAATGGAGATGTAAATATTCAACAAGTCCTAGCAAATGGAACCCAGCAAAATTTAAAAAGTAGCAATATACTACACCATGACTAAGTGCTGAGGGAGCTTTCTTCCAGAAACTTAAGGTTGGTTTGATAATTTGAAAATAAACCAGTGTGACCTCTCAGAGGATAGTTATGCTAGGTTCCTGTCATATGTATCTTTATGGGTCTGGGCTACCTCACTCAGGATGATCTTTTCTAGTTCTATCCATTTTCCTGCAAATTGCATCATTTCCTTGTTTTTAATAGCTAATTAGTATTCCATTGTGTAAATGCACAACAGTTTCTTTATCCATTCTTTGGTTGAGAGACATCTGGGTTGGTTCCAGTTTCTGGCTATTACAAATAAAGCTGCTTTTTTAGGATCCAAGATGGCGGCAGCCTGCAGGGATGCATTTTGAACCTGGGGAAAACAGCTATAACACCACAGAGTTATAAGACGCTGAGAAATAATCTGAGTGGTGCGAACCCACTGGGCTTCACCCACTGACCCAGGGACTAATAAAAGTTCCTGGGCAAGACTCTACTCTCTTGGACACTCAGAAAAACAGACCAGCAGAAACCCCAGAAGCTGCTGACTCCAGGAAGCAGGAGACTCGTCATCAGGAGAGGGACCGGGGTAAGAGCCACTCAAATACCCAGCAAGCAGCTCTGAACCCCAGACAGGGTTACTCACCAACCTCTGGGTCTCCCAGATTTCACACAGGCATCCCGACACCAAGGGGAAGATCGGCGGAGCCACAGGAACTGATATATTCTCAGCAGGCCACAGCATGTTCTGAGATGTAGGACGGCAGCAGGACCACAGTTGAGTGGTGGTCTATGAAAGGCAAGCATATTTGGGCTTGCCCAGAGGGGTGTTGGACATACCGGCTCCTCTATTGGATTTGCAGTCACTGGGAAGAACACTGCAGCTAGACAGAGCAGCTATGCTGCTGGCACCAGTGCAGTGTCCCAGGACTTGGAGGATAGTGGCCTCAATTGCCAGTATCCACAGGAATGCTCCAGTGCCCAAATTAGGTCCAGCACAGATGCAGGAGCAGTGAGATCAGAGTGGGCTGAAAGGCGGGTGGTGGGGTTGGAAGACTGCTTGGAACTCCACTGGGTCCAAGCCCTGGACAGGTTGTGGGGTTAATATTGGACTCCTTTGCTATTGATGGCTCCTCCGGCAGGAAACCAGATCTTCAGCATATATATTTCCACCCCTGGAGCAGCAAGTTCTTGGCCTGGGTGCCTCAGACTACAAGGACTTAGTGCTTAGGGCAAAGAGGCACAGAGATGCCCTGGGGACCATCTACACAGATTGGACAACAGCAGAGATATACGTGAGTGTTGAAAGGCAGTGAGTGAGGTGCAAGCATATCTGGACCTGCCCAGCAGGGACAACAAAGAACTTGGTACTGGAAATATAGACACTGAAGGATAGGAGTCACCAGATATGAACACTGAATGCCTCCCACTAGGAAACTGTACTCCCTCCCTGTCAGATCCTTTCAGGTCTCCAGCTGGCAGGTTCAACCCCCAAACTTAGGACCTCCAGAGGCCACAGCATCTGTACGTGGACACCCAGGAGCATAGTAGCAGAGCCGCTACATGCTGAATACCCAGACTACAACACACAGAGCTCTGACCCCAGAGCAGTGAAACAATCCCCGGCCATTGCTCATTGCCTGGGAGACATGGGCTGTACCAGATCACAGTGTTTCTGGCTATTAGAAGCACATTAATCCTGAGAACCCCTGAGAGGAGCTTGGGAGGACCATGAATACAGTCCAACAAGAAAGCTGCAGGAGACCTACAGCCCCAGCCAACAGTCTGTGGCCTGCCAACCTGCACCGTCATCGATACGAAGACTAGTTGGATCTCAGGAACCTACAGGAACATCCCAGCATAACCCCTGACATAAGTCCCCAATTGGGACACAACTGGAAGAGGTGAGCTCTGGGAGACACATTAAGAACAAAAATCCACACAAGACTTCATCCAACCTGTGGAGAGCTACAGATCACCAAGCTATACGGCCTCTACACCAAAGCACCCTTCTTGGCACCAAGCCCAGAAGGCACCAGGAACAAACAGCTAAGAACAACCAGATAGCTAAAGGTCAGCAAAAGAACAGATCTGACAAAAGTCAGGGAAATATGACTCCAACAAAATGCAGCTATGCTAGTATAGCAAGCCCTGACCATCCCACCACAGCTGAAACACATAAAAATGATGACAAATCTGTACTCTGGAAAGTGATAGAGTCCTTTCAAGAAGAATTTAAATCTCTGAAGGAATTCAAAGATTCCTCAATTTTACAAGCAAAATCAACAGAGAAGATCTCCAAGCCAAAGTGGCTCAACTTGAACAGAAAAGAGATAATGCAACAAGCAAATTGGAACAGGAAAATTCGAAAACAAATAAAATTGTTCAAGACGTGAAATTGGAAGTGGAAGCAATAAAGAAAACACATGCAGAAATAATTCTGGGGGTAGAAAATGAAGGGAAGAGAACAGGAACTATAGACATGAGTATCAAAAATAGGATACAAGAGATGGAAGACAGAATCTCAGGTGTGGAAGATTCAATGGAAGAAATGTACACCAACCAAAGAAAATGGGAAATCTAAAAGAGTTCTCACCCATAACATTCAAGATATTAAGGACTCCATGAAAAGATGGAACCATAGAGGAAAGAGAAGACTCCTAACTCCAAGGTCCAGGAAACATCTTCAATAAAATCATAGAAGAAAACTTCCCAAACCTAAAGAAAGAAATGCCTATAAAATTCCAAGAGGCATACAGAAAACCAAACAGATTAGATCAGAAAAGAAACTCCTTTTGCCACATAATAATTGAAACTCCAAATGTACAGAACAAAGTAAGAATATTAAAAGCTGGAAGAGAAAAAGTTCGAGTAACATATAATGGCAGACCCTCAGAATTACACCTGACTTCTCCTGAGAAACATTAAAAGCCAGAAAGGCCTGGGCAGATGTCCTACAAGCCCTAAGAGAACATAGATGCCCCGCCAGACTACTATACCCAGAAAAATTCTCTATCAACATAGATGGAGAAAACAAGATATTCCATGACAAAATCAAATTTACACAGTATCTCCCCACAAATCCAGCCCTCCAGAAGATTTTAGAAGGAAAATTCCAACCCAGAGAAGATAACTACACCCAAGAAAACAGAGGAAACAAAAAACTCTACTTCAGCTAAACTAAAAGAAACACACAACCACCACATACACCAAAATAATAGGAAATAACAACCTTTTGTCATTAATATCCATCAACATCAATGGACTCAACTCCCCAATAAGAAGACACAGGCTTACAGAATGGATCCATAAACAAAACTCATCATTTTTCTGCATACAAGAAACATATCTAACTAACAAAGATAGATGCTAGCTCAGAGTAAAGGGCTGGGAAAAGGTTTTCCAAGCAAATGGACCCAGGAAGCAAGCTGGAGTAGCCATCTTAATATCAAATAAAATAGATTTTCAACTAAAGTTAATCAAAAAAGATAGAGAAGGGCATTACATACTCATTAAAGGAAACATTCATCAAGAGGACATCTCAATATTGAATATCTATGCCCCAAATACAAGGGCACCTACATTTGTAAAAGAAACTCTTCTAAAGCTTAAATCACTCATCGATCCCCACACATTAGTAGTGGGAAACTTTAACACCCCATTAACAACAATGGACAGGTCATCAAGACAGAAACCAAACAGAGAAATAATGAGTCTAACAGAGCTCATGAACCAAATGGACCTAACAGATATCTACAGAACACTTCACCCAAACACAAAAGAATACACCTTCTTCTCAGCACCACATGGAACCCTCTCCAAAATTGACCATATAGTTGGACACAAAAATAGCCTCAACAGATACAAGAAAATTGAAATAACCCCTTGTATCTTATCAGAACACCGTGCAATAAAGCTGTATACTTCAACAACAACATAAATAACAGAAAGCCTACACACTCATGGAAACTGAACAACTCTGTACTTGATGACTACTGGGTCAGGGAAGAAATAAAGAAGGAAATCAAAGCCCTCTCAAAATTCAAAGAAAATGAAGGCACAACATACCAAAACCTATGGAATACAATGTAAGCTGTGCTACCAGGAAAGTTCATAGCACTGAGTGCCTTCAAAAAGAAAATTGTGACATCTCATAATAGCAAATTAACAGCTGAACTGGAAGAACTGGAAAAAAAGAAGCAAACACTCCCAAGAGGAGCACAAGGCAGGAAATTATCAAACATAGGGTTGAAATTAACAACTTAGAAGCAAAAAGAACAATACAAAGAATCAATGAAACAAAGAGTTGGTTCTTTGAGAAAATCAACAAAATAGACAAACTTTAGACAAATTAACAAAAAGGCAGAGGGGGAAAAATCCAAATCAACAAAAATCAGAAACGAAAAGGAAGAAATAACAACAGACGTGGAGGAAATCCAGGGAATCTTTAGGTCCTACTTTAAAAATCTATATTCCACCAAATTTGAAAACCTAAGTGGAATGGACAATTTTCTTGATAGATTCCATCTTCTAAATTTAAATCAAGATCAGGTTTAACAGATTAAACAGCCCTATAACCTCTAAGGAAATATAAACAGTCATTAAAATCTCCCAACCAAAAAAAGCCCAGGGCCAGATGGTTTCAGCACAGAATTCTACCAGACCTTCAAAGAAGAGCTAATACAAATACGGTTCAAATTCTTCCACAAAGTATAATCAGAACGAACACTGCCAAACTCATTTTATAAGGCCACCATCACCCTGATACCTAAACCACACAAAGAACTTCAGACCAATCTCACTCATGAATATAGATGCAAAAATACTCAATAAAATATTGGCAAACCAAATCCAAGGACACATCAAAAGTATCATACACCGGATTCGGAAACTCCCATTTGGAGAGGCGCCTGGTAAGATCGACCCCAACTCACAGCAGGCAGAAGCAGAGGCCACTTGGAGATCGCCCACTAGCCTACTGGGCTCCCCACACCTCAGGAAGAACGAATAGCCACTTAAGAAACTTTGCGGGATAGTGGAAGTCTTAGCAAGGAAGAAACAGGACGCTCCGCGGGTGGTCCGTAGCCGCTCGAGACGCAGAGTTTCCGAGAGAGTGGGAAGCTGGCGGGCAAAGTAATCAGGGTGGGAAGTAGGCTCAGGCGGGTGGGAGGGTCCGAATCCAAGAGCACCCATGGCAGCGCAGCTGGGGAGGGAGCCTGGCGCGGGCGGGGCCAAATCCCCACACACCCACAGCAGGACAACTGGGGAGGGAGCCCGGCACAGACGGCGGGCGGGGCGAGGGATCCGCGCACCCACGTCTGAGCTGCTGGGGAGAGAGGCCCATTCAGGCAGCTGGAGGATCCGGGGCTTGGTGCACCCACGGCTGAGCAGCTAGGGAGGGAGACCCGCGGCTGGACAGACAGGGAGGGAACCAGGCACAGGGGTCAGGACTGTGGCGAGAAGCCTAGTGAGAAACCAGAAGTCAGGGGACCACAGCTGTATTCTGGAAAATCCAGACATATTAGGTGCGGAGCCAGACCCTGTCAGCCTCTGTGATGACAAACAAAGCCCACAGAATCTGTGCCTGGGCAAACAGGTCCATACCATCAGAACCATTACAGGCTGATAATTCAGAGTGCAACATAGAGAAGTCTGAATTGGGAGCAGTGAAACAATCCTGGT
>CAJQZJ010032443.1:8092551-8121194 GCA_907164525.1 Lophiomys imhausi
GGTTCTTTAGTGTAGCCTTGGTTGTCCTAGAACTCATTATGTAGATCAGACTGGTCTTGAACTCACAGAGATCCGCCTGCCTCTGCCTCCCAAGTGCTGAGATTAAAGGCGTGCGCCACCACCACTGGTTATAAAATTGTAATTTTAAAGGGATATGTACATGTTTTAATATAGTTGTCTAAACTCCCATTTGACTGTCACAATGTGGATGGGCCCCTATCAGTGGGTGCCAGTCAATTGTGAGACTCCTTTCGAGCTGGAGCCACATGCGGTTTCCACACTAACTTGACATGCAGGAATGGCTTTACTGGACTTCATCGGGGTGCTTCTTTGGCAGGGCTATGGATTCTGAGATTCCATCTCCGCAGAGATTACAGAAAGTAAGAAGCCTTACAGAAAACTAAATAAGAAACTCTGGAGCTGATCACGGTCTGTGTATCAGGACCATTCTGTGCTGTGTTGTGCACTGGTCACACCAGTTGCTGGCTCTGATGAGCACCATGGACTTCATTCACACACTGCAGCAGAATCCTCACTGCATTAGCAGGAAGCATCTGAACTGTGGCTGTGAATGTGAACGCCGCCATCTGCTTCCTAGGAATCATGTGTTCTGGACCACGCAGAATGCACTGAAGCACATTTAGAGTTGAGCTTCTGTAACTGCAGACATATGTACAGCAGGTTGCACAGTCGTCAAAATATCGAGGCTACTGGAATGACCTGTTGCCTTTAATTCTTGGTTCTTTAAATGTGTTACAATGGCTGTCCATGTTCAAAAGGCTTCCAGAAGCAGTCTTACTGTGGAAGTTTCTCACTTCTAGAACAGAAGCACACTTAGAGAAAGAAAACTGTTTTTCTGATTGAAGATAAAAAGACAAATAATGAGATATCCTAGTAGAAACTCTAATCTTTTCCCCATGTTCCCTTTTCTAGGCATCCAATTAAATTTTACTCATTCTGGGTCACACTTAAGATTTTTCTATGTTGATACTCCAAACCTTAAAATCTTGCCATTGTTGAAGATTTGTGGACATCGAATAGTTATGTCTTATCTCAAAGAGGCTCTATTTTATGTAGTTTCCCCTATCAGCACGACATTTCAGGCTGATTCACTAGAGGGGCTCTGTCAACAACCACACATCTCTGGTATTATGTGCAGTAAAAACTAGTGAGGCCCAACTCAGTTAAATCACAGAAAGACTGTCTTCAGATAATAAGAAGCTTCTGTGGGTTTCTACTGTATAACTAACATTAAGGCTGGTGCTTTGAACACTCATGCCTAAGGATCCAACATATCTACATACAAGATGATTGAAAGACAGGAACTGTGTTTCATCTTCTTCCTAGACTGTGTCCAGAGATTTTGCAACTCACAGCATGCAATATCAATTAGACATTAGTACTGTAAGGATTAAGAACAAATCTCCCTATTGCAATGGCAACGGAAATGTAACTTGTATATAACATACACTTAGAAGACCTTTGGAATCAAATTTGTTTAAAAATCTATAAAAGATCATGCATGCAGAGGATGGGTTAAAAAGTGTTTAAGCAGCCAATGGTATGAATTCACAAGATGTCCATATCTAGGTTTGTCAATCAACACATTGCACAGCAGAAGAGTGTCTTAAAATGAAATTGCTACTGTTTAGGAGAAAAGATGGCGCTCTTGGACACAATGTTCACATGTGCCCCTCAGCCACATGTGGGGCATCTTCATTACAGAATCAGAGATGTGTTTTTCTTTATTTCTTTCTCTGTATTTTTTTCTGTAGTTGAAATATTAACACTTTACATTTAAAACTTCAGTATTTTAGGTTTCACAATTTTGAGCACAGTCATTTTAGTTAAAGTTACTTTCCTTTCTTCTTAGGAAGCTTGAGAACCACTGCTCTGGTAGTTATATTCTATCTTGATCAGCCACATTCAACAGATGTTAAAATTCATAGTAATGGATTGGTTTTCTCAAGCTGCTTAAAGTAGTTATCTTCTAAGAAAGATCTACTGTTGATAGTGTCTAGGTGGCCTCTCAGGCCAAGCTAGAGACATTGAGCAGTATAGTAAAGGTGTGAGGTCCTTGCAAAACTAGGCAGGAACCTCACCATTCTTCCAGTTACTAGTTGTACATATTGATTAGTATATATGGATGTTGTCCTATCTAATCAGTGTTCAAGAGATCTTGGGTGTCAGGAGATAGCTCAGTTGGTAAAGTGCTCGTCATGAAGAACTGTGTTTGATTCCTTAGCACCCGAGTAAGAAGCTGGATGTGGTGGCACACGTTTGGACTCCTAAAGCTGGGGAGGTGGACAGAATGAAGACGCCTGGGGCTTACTGGCCAACCAACCTAGCCTCATTATATCATACCTTGGATCCTGCTGAGGGACCCACCTTAAGAACAAAACAGAAGGCACGTCTCCTGAGGAATGACCTCTAGGCTGCACCCCCACCTACATGCATATGCACCCACATCCACACTGTGATGGGGAGGATGCATTAGTCCTCATCTATGGCATCACTGGGGTCATTGATCTTATTCCCTGGTGTAGACAGAGAGCTGAACTTCCCAGAAAGACAGAATACCGAGCCATGGAGAAAGCAAAAGGAACTTTATCTCTTCACTATGGGGAAGGACCTTAAGGTTGGGAGTCTGCTTAGCTGTTTCAGGGGGCCCCTGGGTTCTCCACCTTCCCCTACTTAACCTGTCTGGACAAATGCCAACTCACAGAGCCTGATTTCTATTACCCTGTCTACCTACACCCTTCAACATGTAAACCCATACACATGCTATTGTGAACACACACCTGCTCTGGATCTCAAATAAGTACATACTTCTAAAAAATATTACTAACTGCACAAGACAACTTTAATTTTTCTCTTTAAAAGGCACTCAATATTTCTGAAAGGCAGGCCTGACAGAGCGGAAATAATGGGGGCTTTAGAATTTCAGTCCCAGACATATTTACTTCCTATTACACCTGTTACTAAGTAGCAAAACACTATCATTTTAGAATGATAGTTGTTCATGAAGAAGACCGGATACTGATTTTAGTTGTTTTGATAACATTAGAGTTCTGCTATATGGCTGAAATATCTGCTGAACAAAAATTACCTTCCAACTGCTACATTGGGAAACTTGTCCATAAAACCTGTGCAGTGAAATAAGCCCAATCCTCCACTACTCAGGATGGACTTAGACTTCGCTGGAAAATAAAGTAGCATGAAATAGTGATGGCAGGTTGAAAAATCCACAATAGCAAAGTCAGACACAGATTGGCCCAGTTTCCTAAGAGGTGTGCATTTGGTAAAGTTGTGGTCATCCTATCGTTTGCGAGGTAATTTACTTATGGAAATTGTCACTGAGTTGGCACGCTATGCTTTTTCACTGTTTGTGTTCTGTCATTCCAAAGCAAGTATGTTAAAACGCTGACAAGCCCTTGTTAAGTGCATGTGGTTTAGGTGTCAGAACAACAGCTTTCACCATCCCCTGGATAGTGATGGGCCATGCAGGTACTTTCCTAGATCACAAAAAGTTGGTAAGGAAGTCCACATACTGAAATGTAAGGAAAAACTCCCTTCCCTGCAAAAGCATTTGAAGTCGTTCTCCTGAGAAATGTCTAGTCCATACATCATGCCTAAAGAGCTGGAGAAGCTGATAGGGCAACTGTCCTTGCCATGGAGATGCACATCTCAAATATGCAGCAATTGGTCACTAAGGTGCTCAGAGCAGTCTAGAGTTCCTCAGATCTCCATAGGACATGTCATTAGCCCTCTTCCCCCTGCTGTGGCTGACTTCTGGGAGAAAAGCATATGGTATAAATATTACTGCATTTGGTAGAGAATGCTAATGATTGCTCGGGAGGCCGGTCCTTCAGCTCCTATGCTTGTTGCCATCCAGTTGCTTATAAATGAGACATGCTTCGATTTGATTTAATAATCTTTTTCTTCTAGTTTATAGCCCAGAATTCTCTGTGTATGATGATCTGTAAGATCGATAAACACAGTGATACACACTTTTATTTGTCGAGTTTTCCCATTAACGCTGTAAAGCTAAAGTAAGCAGACTAAGGCCTGTGCAGGGCACATTTTACTAATATGCTCATTCCTCCTCCATTGCTAGGATCTGAAAGTAGACTCAATACAAATGTGCGCGTGAGCGCGCGCGTGTGCGCACACACACACACACACACACACACACACACACAGAAAGAAAGTGGGCAGGCCTGTGAGTTACATAGGGTAGCAATACCCTCTTAGTGTGAGGACTGGAAGTTCAATGACAACATGTAAACTACATGTATCTCAACATCCATGCAGAACACCCCCATCATTGCAGGAACAGCACAAGGAAGAGTCTTGAAGCATGTAGAAACTAGTTTATGGTCTCAATGAACACAATAGCACATTCTGTGCCCCATGTACAAGCTGAATTTCACACAGGTAATATTATACAGAGCATATCTAGAGTTCCAAAGCATAAAAATAAAATAAAAGAATTAAAATAAATTTGGTTAAAAATAGAATTTTACTCCTCATAAAAAGCTTTCTAGAGTTTTATACAAAGCTAATTTGTCCTGGTCCAGTATTTTAAGAAATAGTATGACACAGTAGGACAGCAACAGCATTGTGTTACCTCAGACAGCATACATCACTGGGGTAATCTGGATAGCACAAGAAACAGTATACAGATTTTATTTCCCGAGGCCAAATGTCACAAAACACAATATAGGTTTCACAGTACAATCTGTTATTTTCTAATGTATCCACAATGAAAAATTATATAATGAAAGATAATATAAAATATAGATCAAAATTCTTCGTTAAAAACTACAGTTCACATTAGAAGTTAATGTCACTGGGGAGTTAATTGATGAAAACAAAAACAAATGCACATTACAAGTATTCTTTTGTTCTTCACTTACCATGATGCAAACTGCAAGGAGTTAACCTTTAAGGGTTAAAGAGTTTAATCAATGTCAATGTCTGATCTTCTGAAGGCGATAAAGAACAGTCTGTCTAGTGATACCCAACAGAACATCACTTTGTCAAGCCACAGAGCACCCAAAAGCTTGTCAAGTAAGTTACCAGAAACCGCTTTGTGGTTGGAACTCAGCTCCTCCCTGCTTGACCTATTATTTGATATTTGACCACTTGGTTGCAAGACACTTGCTCTTTCTAGCTGAAATGTCATTGGGGCATCTTGTCAGCTCCCCGACATCTCGGCCTGACATACAATTTTACTTTTGTGTGCTACAAGGCAGAAAATGCAGGGCAATGGCCTTGTTTTAAATTCTGTCAGCATCGAAGACGGTTGTCACTCTTGGGTCTTACCAACAACAAAAACAAAAACAAACAAACAAAAAAAGGAGTCTATTCTGAAGGTCAAAATGGCCGATACCTTGAAGTTTTTCAGCTTAGACTAAATATATCACCTGCTACACTGGTGTGGGAACTGTCCTTATAAAGTGCCTACGAAAATCCTTGCAGCTCAGCCACTCTTCCTATCAAACACAGACTTGATAAAAGGACAAGGTTTTCAATGACTACAGGGACCAGATTCAGCAGTTAACTTAACTTGTTCAAATGGGCAAGTGGTATCATGTAGCTTTACAGGGAGCAACCTGACCTTCTCACATTGACCAGGAGTGACATTATTGTGCAGGAAGAGAGGCACTCACATCATTTCTGTTTTGTACAACCTGCTTAAAGTTTGCAACTAAATGCTTGTCTTCAGTTGAGCTGACAAGAGAGAAGAGGGGCTCAGTGAACCATGGCAGGGCTGCCATGAAATGACAGGAATCATTGGCATACATTTCAAATAGCTCTCTCAATCCTATTAAAGTATTGCAGCCTTGCTCTAAAATAGACAAGTATGAAACAACTTTGATAGATAGAGACTAAAATGGCTTATTGATTTTTTTAAGTCCAAGGGAAATTACCCAAAATGTGTCATTCTTTAACATTTAAAAATATGTTACATGAAAATGAGCAACTGTGATAAGAAATAAAGGTAGGGAGGAAAAAGTGGGTTATTTCATTATTTAAGGAGACAGAGATCCCTGCACACATCAAGACACCACACAATTTTTAAAATCCTGCCCTCACTTATATTAAACAAAACTCAATTGATAAGAAAATCCCCCTTCAAAACAATTTTAATTATCCCATTAACTCTTCCCCCATCTTTTATTTCATGAAGTCATAATCCAATCTGAGATGGTCTTTGGGCATTAGCAGGCATCACTGGAGAGGACTGTGATGACGGTTGAGAATGGGGTGCCGTATTTAGGAATGTCTCCTTTAAGAAAGTGTAAGTTGTATCAAGTTCTGCTTGCAATGGAAGAAAGTTCCCAACTGTGTCCACAGGGAGGGCAGCTCTTGAAGGGATAGACAGATTGGAATGGTCTCGGGATCCTGTCTGTGAAAAGAAAGAAGCACATTGAGTTTTAAACTCTTGAGTAGAATCTACAAACACAAACGGGGAAGTGGGTTGGCAACGCTTGAGACGTGAAATGGGCGGAGCTGCCCATCTACATGAGACTAAACATTGGAAGTGACTTTCCAACTGTAGCTGAAGCACTCGGCCTGTGTCACAGGTGTTCCAGGGTGGTGGAGGGACACCAGAGCTTTGCACAAAACCTTTTTGAAAGTTTTCTATCAAGAAGTCAATGCAACTAGGTATTTCCCACTTTAGCTTCAGGCTTTTGGCCATTCACAGAAACAAACCTTAGGAGAGTCTATTCTGATGGCTTGTAATGTACTATAGCAGGACTGGGCTGCTTTTGAACTTGTCTCTGGTGTCCATTACTGAATTACTTCTAATGATTTAATTCACAATTTAACACAAAGAAAACTAATTGAATCCCAGTGAGTTCTAGAAAGTAATATAGTATGATATAAAGTCTCATGAGAATTTTGGTTATATCTTCATTAATGATATGCTACTATTTTTTTTAAAATAAAGATTGTTTTAATCATCTGGAAATAATTTATAAACATAAAAGATTATAATGTTAAATCAATTTCTCAAATACACTGGTAGAATCCAAAATCAAACTTCAAAAATGCCACATATTCATAAAATACTTGAAAACAAAATTAACATTTGATACAGTTTAAGGCTCAAGTAACAAAACACCAGTAAATACTAGTTAATACTTAATGTGTGAACTCTTGGCCATAAAGCAGATGTTATTTTAAAACATCTACAAATAAAATAATGATCAATTTTAAGTCAGAATTTTCTACATTCTGAGCAAATGAGCAAAGTTGTTATGAGTGCCCACTAAAAATATTCTAGTTTACAAAGTTTTAAAAATACCTTTTTCTTGCATTTTCTTTAAGTTTTCATAGTAAAATAACATAAGGTATAAGGAATAAGTATCTGCCTCACTGTGTTATGTTATACAAACTATTTCTACATGTGGAGACAAGGAGAAACCACTGCTGGTGTTAGGAACGTATTAGAAATTCTGTTGTATGTGTTACCATTTTTGTAGATTTTTTTTTAAAGTACAACTGGAAAAAAATCAATGTCTGCATCTAACACCTAGTTCAGCAATTTTCTTTGATCTCTGTTCTTTTGATTTCTTGATACTCCACTGCAAGCAGATAGCTGATGGAAATCATCTCTTTTTATGCTGGAAGTTTAAAAAAAAAAAAAAAGTGCCTACAGTGCTCCACGAAATCCAGGGTTTACTGGATCCCATGGAAAGAGAGGAGCACCCAAAGCCACAAGTGAGCCCTGGTCTGCAGGCTGAGGGCTTACTTCAGAGCCTTCTTCCTAGGCCTGGGAACCTCAGTTCAGACCATGAGCACAGGCAGAGGGGTTCGTGAGAACAAACCTTCCTAAGCTTTGTTCCCAGAGCCACTTGCAGAGCTTCTGCAGGCTCTGCGGGGTGGTGGCCTCACTAGCTGACTGGGCTTTCAGCTGCAAGTGCTATATGCCACCTCCTAACTTCTCCTCGGCAGACCCAGGGCTTGGGAGAACTCGCGCAAGGCGCCGAGGGCAGTGGGGCTTGACTCTTCTCCCTTGCTTTCTGTGACTAATGGCAATGGTTTTCAGTGTGCTTGCCGAAGGAATGAAAGTTCTGTTTTTAAGTCTTTCAGGATTTTAGGATGTTGATAAGTTGCAGTAATGGGTACTGGTGTGACACACAAAGTGAGACTGTAATTTTAATACAGCATAGAGTGACTGTATCAAGTATTCGAGCACCCTGTTTCAAGAACGGTTCCCTTTTACTCCGTTAGCAGAACTTTCAGCTACAGTGCACCACTGTACAAGAGAGTGATCTCATCAAACTGTCGCTGCCCATCCGAAGACTTGATTGTTCTCTCTCAAGTCCACCCCTCGCCCATGGTGAGCACCAGTCTACTCTCTGCCCTGTGAGCTCAGTCGCTTCTCACTTTTGTCCTCTTACAGGTACGGAAGAAACGAGGCATCTGTTACACCTCTCTCACTGATGTCATAAATAACGGAATTTCTTCCTTTGTCAAGTCTGGGCAGTATTCCACTGTGCCGATACCCCACAATTTGTCTATTCCCTGGCTGGTGGACACTTGGGTTGATTCCAGAACCTGACTTGTAAAAATTACTGCAATAAATATGGTGTGAAGACATCCCTTCAACTTCAAATCTTCTGGGTAAATATACAGAAGTAGGACTGCAGGGTCATCCAGTAACACTGTTTTTAGGGTGCTGTTGATGTTTAGAACGAGTTTACAGCTTCATGCTTCAAGTTCTGGCCTATCTATTGTGAAGGGGAGGGCAGACAGACTGAGACCAAAAGACCGGCATCCTCTGGGACTCTTCTTGATGCTCCACCTACAGAAGAACAACTTCACCAAGCTGACCAAAAGCCCGGCTCTGCCAGCACCAGAGATTCACACAGCTTCCTGAAATACATTTTACCTGATGCTTCCCTTCTGTTCCATTACGTAAGTCCATCAACCCATGCCTAATAAACTAGAAGGCAATCGTTCAGGGAAGAGCTTCACCAAGCGCTGCATCCTCTGAAGAGTCTCTAGGTCGTGGCAATCTGCAGAAGGCTGTGGTTTGCCTTGTCTGTCCTTCTCTTTATGTGTCGATTTTCCACCATGTGTGTAAAAACACTCTTTCATCTAATAAAGTGGCTTTGACTAAATAACCTTGAAACGTGAGGTCAAGTATTCCTGTTCTATTTTAAATCAGTCTCAGTTTTTGCACATTTTCCTCTAACCTTATGTTCTTAACACAAAAAAATACCTTGGAGAAAAAGGGATGGAGGGGAGAAAAGAGGAAAAAGGGAAAAGAGGGAGGGAAGAAGAGGGAGAAGGAAAAGAAGAGAGAGAAGAAGGGTTGAGAACATAAGAAGAGAGAATATGAATTTCCTTAAAGAGTTTTATTTATCAAAGGCCCCTAGATAGCAGTCAGGTTTATATTTGTATAAATGAAAACAAATGATTGCTTCTGCTACTGGAATCACTTTCTGTACTGTTAGAAAATATATTTTTCCACGAAATGAAATAAAATTTGATTTTAAGTTATTTAGTTTAAAAAAAAAGCCAGCACAATTTCTAGTGAAAATCTGATCTGAGGATTTGATGTTTAAATAACAATTAAATATTAAGTATTCTTCTTGTTACAGATAATATCAAAAAACTGTGAAAATGTTTTTCAACTGTATGAGAATAGCAAAATAACTTTGTAACAGAGATCAGTAAGAGTTAATATCCACTATCTGATCTTACACTCTAAGTCTGGGAAGCCTGTAGCCATTTAAACTTCTTTATAAACTGCTTAGATGTTCTGGCTGTCTCATGTAAATCTAAATTTGGGCAATTTTTAAAAAAGAAATTGGTTACCTGAAATAAGAGCCTCGTGTCATATGAATCTTTATGGAAGCACTTTTATTTTCTCAATGAGCTGTAAATGATTCTCTTAGAGCTGTTATAGCTGATCAGCTAAATACATACTCACAATACAGAATGCACCTACGGAATTTCTCCACTTAGAAAAACTTGTGAAATGTAGCAATTGAACAAACCCAGTAGCCATTTTTAAATTATGATTTTCTAAGACTGTTTCCAAACAACACAAAATAAAGCATTAGTCTAATAATAAAATAATCACACAATAAACTTGTATAAATCAAAGCCAATTTGTCAGCCAAGGCTTCTAAGCAGCTAGCATGGGGTCATCTGTCTCCTGTGCAGCAGCCATGATTGTTATGGTTAAAGAGTTGAGGGAGAGGATGAGCTAGTCACGGGCAGATCACGCTAAGCACATATTGCAGCAGAGGTTAGCAGACTGCTGTGCCCCTGCCCACCCAGTTCTGCTGTAATTGAAGTCAGCCATTTGAGGCAGGTGAGTTAGCCTGCCAAAGTCTTGATTCTTTGCCTATAAAATAAGGGGTGGACTCTTCAACTCTGAAATGGTATGAGTCTGTTGCAATTCAATGTTTGATGGCATATGATAAAATATTGGAATCTAACTTCTACTGTGACACTAACTTAAAAACTCGGGATTCACAGATATGATTCTTAAGGTTTTAATACTTAAGATTTGGAGAGGTAAGATGGACGATGACAGGCCACTCTTCTTTACATATATATTATTTTGAAAAATAGTTTTGACTTTAAGAATTCCATGCATGTATCTTGATCATACTCACTCCCCCCTCCCTTTAACTCCTACCAGACCTACCCCCCTCCCTACCCACCCCCTAACTTTGTCTCCACTAATTTGTGCTTTCCATATACTTCTGGGTGTGGAGCCTTCCACTAGAGCATGGTCAACCTACCGGGAGCCACACTCTTAAAGAAAACTGACTCTCCCTCCCACTAAAGCACCACTGTCCACAGTTCTTCATAAGTCCCTGCCCACTCCAAGCTAGAATGCTGACTGGCTTGACCTTGTATGGGTCTTATGAAGACAGCCACATTTGCTGTGGGTCATGAGTGCACTAGTATTGTCATTTCCAGAAGACACAGTTTTCTCCTCCCTGTCCTCTGACTCTCACAATCTTTCCAACCCTGCCCCCATGTTTTTTTTTTTTTTTTTGAAGCAGTCCCTGAACTGTGAGAGGTGTCCCATTTGTGACCGATTCCTTTTTAATCCCATTTTATTTTATATTTCATTTTACATCCCAATCATAGTCCCATCCTTCCCCTACTCTGCGTCCTCCCCTCCTGTTCCCTTCTCCCATCCCCCCACCCCATCTCCACAGAAAATGGGAGCCCCACCCTCCCCCCCACTCCAACATATAGAGTTCAGTGCCATCAGGTCTGACTGCTTCCTCTTTCATTGAAGCCAGACACCACTGCCCAATTGAGGGGAATTAATCAAAAAGCTGGACTCATAGTCCTTGCCAGAGACAGCCCCCAGTTCACTTGCTAGGGCCCCACACGATGATCAACCTGGCCATCAGTTACTTATGTGCAGGGAGCCTAGGTCTAGTTCATGCATGCCTTTTGAATGGAGGTTCAGACTCTGTGAGCCCCCATGGGCCTAGGTTAGTTGACTCTGTTGGTCTCCACCAGATCTTTCTATCCTTCCCCCCATTCTTCCCCAAGTAAAGGAATGCATTCTGTTCATGGCTCTAAAGTATAAACTAAAACTTCATTCAGTTAAATTCTCTAGTGCAGTTTTGTTACTGCTGTCTCCATGCTGGCATTTCAAAGCTCCTTTGCTGCTGGCTGTTTTTAGATAGAGTATGCAACAACTGCACTTACAGTGATGAAGAAATCAAAGTGCCCACAAGAGGGAATGACAATGAGACTCATTATTTTCATGCTAATTCCTAATGTGTTCTTAGCACTAGAATCTCAATACTTAGCACAACAAAATTTTCCTTCCTCCAAAAGCATTTGTGCATCAAGTTCAAGCCCCCTGATTTCTAGTTCCAGTATGCTGAGGTCATAAGACATTACAGTATACAAAATCATAATTGGAAAAATTCTGGGAAATTGTGCTCTTCTGTGGAATACTTACATCCCTGAGATATAAGCACACAATATACATCTACCTTCAAACACACACATTTATATATGCACTTATACACCAATCTGTTATGAAACTATTCAATATGTATTTCTTGCAGCTACCAATTCTAAATTCTAATATGTAATTCCAAACCTTGCAGAGTATTTTTTGCTTGCATCTTCCTGTAAGTACAGACTAGCTTGACCCCTGGGTTTACTGATGAGGGGACTGGGGGAAGCAAGAGGCAAGGGAGCATTGTGAAGAACTCTCTATGGTCAGCAAACACCCCAAAGGACCCACACACCTATACATTTAGAAAAGACCATCACAAAAATAAAAAGAAAAGGAAGTCAGAAAACTGATAGAGATACCAACAAACTTGTCAGACAGTTTTTAAAATAAATTTATTTATTTATTGCTTCAGGTTACATCTCCATCATATTGTCCTTTTCCCCTCCTTCCCAGCCCCACCCTCCCATCCTCTACCCCCTATCCCTTCCATCCCACTCCTCTGGAGTGGAGTGTCCCTACATACAGTCCCCTGCCCCAGTTCAGCAGTCATATGAGGGCCAATAGCCTCTTCATACATTGGAGGCCTATAAGGCAGTACCACCAGGGAAAAGTGTCTCAATGACAGGGAGAGAAAACAAACACACAAACAAACAAAACCAAAACCAAAAAAAAGGTCTATGTCCTATGTCCATGTTACCTTTGTTGCGTTGGTTGTAGTATAGTTATCCTGTACTATATAGCTAAAATCCGACTATAAGTGAATAGATGTCATGTGCATCCTTCTGAGTCTGGGTAAGCTCACTCAGGATGAGCTTCTCTAGTTCCATCCATCTGGCTGCAAATTGCATAATTTCATGTGTAAAAGAATGAAATTAGAACCATACTTATCACCTTGTACAAAAATTAAGTCCAAGTGGATCAAAGACCTTAACATAAGGCTTGTCACACTAAATCTACTAGAAGAGAAAGTGGGAAAAACCCTCAAAATCATTGGCACAGGTGACAACTTCCTGAACAGAACACCAACAACTCAGGACCTAAGACCAACAATCAATAAATGAGACCTCATGAAACTGAAAAGCTTCTGTAATACAAAAGACCCTGTCATTCAAACAAAATGGCAGCCTACAGAGTGGGAAAAAATCTTCACCAACCCCACATCTGACAGAGGGCTAATATCCAAAATTTACAAAGAACTCAAGAAATTAAATGCCAAAAAAACCCCAAATAATCCAATTAAAAAATGGGGAACAGAGCTAAAGAGAAAATTTACAAAGGAGGAATCCCTAATGGCTGAGAGACACTTGAAGAAATGCTCAGCATCCTTAATCATCAGAGAAATGCAACTCAAGACAACTCTGAGATTCCATCTCACACCTGTCAGAATGGCTAAGATCAAAAGCTCAAATGACAGAACATGCTGGTGAGGGTGTGGAGAAAGGGGAACCCTCCTCCATTGCTGGTGGGAGTGCAAGCTTGTGCAACCACTATGGAGGTCTGTCTGGAGATATCTTAGAAAACTTGGAATAGCTCTGCCTCGGGACCCAGCCAAACCACTTCTGGGTATACATCCAAATGACTCCTCACCGAATCACAAGGAAATTTCCTCATCTATGTTCATAGTAGCCTTATTTGTAATAGCTAGAAACTAGAAACAACCCAGATGTCCCTCAACTGAAGAATGGATTAAAAAAACTGTGGTACATCTACACAATGGAATATTTCTCAGCTGTCAGACAGTTTTGCTCTGGAGCAGATCCTAGCTCTCAGATCCATCTGACTGGTTTGAATTCCGCCTCAACTGTTTGCCTGGCATGGAAAACTGATGGACTAGTGGTTCTGCATCTCTGTCCTTCCCCACAAACAGCCTTTGCTATGCAACTGCTTTAGCTTTCTGCTTCCAGTCCCAGCCTCATCTAAATTGCCCCTGGTGCTGTGCAATCCAGTTAGTACTAAGTATGGTACTCCATAGTGCATGCCCACCCCTGGTACATCCATGTTTTCCCTTGCAGGTGAATTCTCCACTTTTCAAACTGGTCAAGGCTTACCTCCTTGGTCCTTCCCAGAACCTCTCCCCACCCTTTCCCAACTACACTGATGACAAAAATCAGACCAGAATTTATATCTCCTTGTGAGCTTTTATATTTATTGTATATTTTTGTTTTTCCTATAAAATCACAAGCACACCATATGATGAAATAAATCATGATTTTGTATTTCTAGCACTTAGCCATTTAGCTAAGACTAAATGAGACCCCTAATTGTTGAACGACTAAGTAGGTGGCCCACGGCTATTATCACTTTATGGTTTGGGTCTCATGTTGCATATGGCTATTTTACACATATACAGATTATATCTCACATAGAAGTACCATAGTACAGCAGAAATACATGATCTTTGAAGCTACAGCCTTCTCAAATTCCTAATTCATTCTGTCATTTATTAAGTATGAGACCTTTGACAGATTACTTACCCTGTTTGAGCCTATATCTTTATTTGTGATTAGAAAGAAAATCCTTGGAGTTGTTACAAAGAGAAATGAAATAAAATCAACAAAAATGCAATAATTTTTGTTTGACTTCTTTCTATTCTTAGTGATAGTAAGCTCCAAGTTTATAATTATAGCTAATGTATTGGGTTTGTATATCAGTCACTGGGTTAGGCTCAGCTTGGTAGGCATTAAATGAATTCTCCCAACTCAAAGAGATAGTCCCACAATTCCCCGTATCTTACTGTTGAAGAAACCAGAGCTCAAGAGAGTAGAATTGTGTTACCCCAGGTTGTACAACTTGGTGTGGCAGAGCTGGGAGATGTGAATCTTAATCTGGTTTGTTGCTCATACATTGACCACCATCCTCTCATGCCACTTAAAGCACATACAGACTGGGGATCACCTCCCATCTACAGCCATCTCACATGGCAAAGGTTCAGTAGTCTCATTGACTGGAAAATGAAAATGCACACATTGTGCTAAAGGCAGAAATAAATGCCTTTATTTGGGGAAGCACTGTTGGAGCATAAGCTGAATTGCTGTGGTTACAGGACCACAGCAAATAAATAATTACACAGCATATACATGATGAAAGTTCCAGTCTTTTTAACAAGAGTTTAAGTTGTTGTTAGGCTCCAATGTAAAATTCAAAACTGAAGTTTTAAATTACCCCAGAACATTTAATTTTAAATTATTTTAAAGATGTCTTGTGCCTGACAAGATAACAACGCCCATTATCTGCTCCTGATAGGATCAGTTGGAAGAGGAAATGAAGAACGTCCCTTGGTAGCTTTGTGTTTTTTTCTTCTCCCCCTTTCCATCACACTCCATCTCTTCCTGGCTTCCAATTTCCTACACACCTGAATGGAGGCTTCCAGAAATGACCAGGGAAAAAGCATCTATTTCTTGTCTTAGAAACATGTATTTCCAAACAACTCAGAGAGCATTTGAAATGTAAATGTATTCATATGCTCGAATATACAAAAAGAACAAGAACTGAATAACACAGGAATACTATGTAGGAAAACTATGGGTGAATTGATTTTTAAAACTGTGTATGTAACAAACATGCTAACCACAGGAGTCACTTTCTTAATTTACAAAAAACTTACACAGCTGAAAGAAAAATCTAATTAGAAAATAAGCTATGGAAGTATGCTTGCTATGACAGTCTTCAGTTATAACAGAAAGCCCCAAATGCTTTCTTATGCAACATAGAACTATTCACTATCTAGCAGGACTGAGGAAGCTAAGTGAAACCCAGCCACTTCTATCTTGGTGGTCTTATAGCTCACTTCTTAAATTGCAGGTTGTAACCCCATAACTGTATATGGAAGCTATGGTAGATCTGTCAACAATAAGAAATTTCTTAACACAAAAACCACCAAAACTTAATTCAAAATCAAACATGCAGTTAGTGTACCTTCATATTATGTTTTGTTAGAATATTTGACAATAAAGTTTGCTGATTTGAGAGGCTGGAGAGATGGCTCAGCAGTTAAGAATACTGTGTGTTCTTCCAGAAGACTAGGGTTCTATTCCCAGAACCCAGATGGTAGCTGACAACTGTCACTAGCCCCATATGGCCTCCAGTGGCACTGCATGCAAGCAGTGCACATACATACATGCAGGCAAAATACCAATACATATGAAAATAAAAAATTTTTTCAAAATAAACTAAATTCTTAGTATTTTTAAAAGAAAGTTGCTAGCTGAAGTTTGTTTTTCAAAAAATACTAAGTTAATATTGATTTTGGATTAGGAGAGAATTTCCAGAAGTTTTAAAAATGGCCTAAACATACTTCTGCCATATTTCACTACACATTTATGTGGAGTGGCATTCTCAGTACTGACCACTATAAAATAAACATCAGTCAACTCTAAAAAAATGTTAAAGATGCTCTATGCCCTGAAACATGAAATATTTAGCCATTGTTTAATTCTTTATGTAAAAATAAAACAACCATCCATCTTATTAGCATGAAAATTTGCTTCAATGGATGGTAAAATTACACTTATATCAAAGAATCACTTTAGAAGAAATTTATTTACGACTTACAGCAGCAAATGACTGCCTTGAATATTTAGTTTATATGCCTATTGTCCCAGGGTTGCTTGGGCGAAAAGTGGTCATGAATGAAAAAAGTTTAAGAAGCTCTGCTCTCCAGTGTACTGTATGTGTCTGGCTTGTGGCAAAAAACTGTTGGAGAACTGGCCTCTGTCTGTTCTTCCATTCTGGGCACAGGAAAGGAAAGAGTCAAAGACAGAGGAGGTGTTTCCATCGGAAGATTGCTCTTAAAACTGAATACACTGTGCGAGTGTGCGTGTGCACGTGTACATGTATGTGTGAGCATGTGTGTGCATGTGTGTGCTCATGTGCGCACATGTGTATACATGTGTGTGCGAGTGTGTGTACATGTGTGTGTGCATGCGTGCATGGAAGCCAGAGGTCAACCTCAGGTACCATTCCTTGGATGCCATCTACATTTTTGGTTTGGGACCAGGTCTCTTATTGACATGGAACTCACACAGTAGGCTAGACTAGCTGGGCTGTGGGTCTTGAGGACGCAGTTGTATCTGCCATCCCAGTGCTAGCTAGGTCTATACAGACACAATACCATTTCCAATTTTAACACAGGTCCTGAGGGTCAAGTTCAGGTTCACATGCTTGAAAGGTGAGCACTTTACCAACTGAACCATGTCCCCAACTCCTTAAGACTGAACATTTCAGTTACATCTCACTGGCTTGAGCTTAAACCATGTGGCTAAATTAGAGGGTTTTTAGGGGGTGGGGGTCGGTCCAGGCAATGTAGCTTATTTTCCCCTTGAACTTCACGGGTAATATTAAGAAGCTCTGTTACTAAGAAAGAAAAACACATAGGAGGAAGGCTTGACAGCCTTTCCCCCAGTTGCAAATGACCTATTTGATTGGGGTAGGAGGGGTTCGATAGCCAGTGAACATATGGAAACATATGAACATAATAAGTTTCATTATGATTAAGGAAATATACCACAAACATGCCAAAGAGAATTGGCTTTTCAGCCATCAGATGGAAATCACACAGACAACTGGCAGTACTATTAAGAAAGAGGAAAAGGAAGTTCATTTCATCTGGGTATGAAGCTGCTGAAAACTTTCTGAAACACACACTTCTAGATGTATTTACCCTGTCTATTTACCGTCTCAACCACAGACATTTCTTTTATGGGCACCTCACACAAATCATCAAGAAAAACCCAAGCATCATGACATAGGCCTATAATCTTAGTACTTGGTAGGCTGAGACAGAAGGTTTACAATTTTGATATCAGGTTCGGCTACATAGAAAGACCATGTCTCAAAATCATTGATCACTTCATGCAAAACCTCCAAAAAGAGAAGTCTCCATTAATAGATGTCTGTTTAATCATTATACGACACATTCAAATAATACAACAATTTTTAAATCTGAGGTAAACATTTAAATGCTAACATAGAAATATCTTCATGTGAAAAAAAGTTCAAACAAGATTTTGTATGTAGATAAAGCTACATGCATATGCACTAAGGCTCCTTGACTTAAAATGGAGTCACACCCCATACACCCATCATAAGGTTACCATGAATTTTAATACATCTACCACGCACAGTTCAACAACACAGCACACTAGTGCAGCTGTGTACCCCTGTGACTACATGACTGACTGGAAGACAGAGCTCATTGCTGCCACTCAACATCACAGGAAAACATCCTAGGGCATTTCACTATCCCAGGAGATGAAAATCCAATCTGAAGTACAATTTCTAGTGATGAATTTTGGTTAAACAAGATGGTGAGAGAAAAAATTTAAGTACTTCTGTGGTAACTCAGGACTGCATGTGTGTGTGTGTGTGTGTGTGTGTGTGTGTGTGTGTGTGTGTACATCTGCACATATATATGTATACATATAGTATATGGTAATAGGCATATATGTACTTTTATTTTAAAAGAAAACATGAAGATACATCCATACATGCATAGTTTTTTTCTATAAATGAATCAAAAAATTAACTTTAGAATGTTGGCCATAAAAAAGCAGTAAATGCTTAAATTTCCTCATGATTTTTTATCTTTAAAATTATTTTACTCATTAGCTAAGGTTGTGAACTGAGTCCACAAAATTGGAAATATAAGTGATTAACTAAAAAATGGAGAAAATAATAAACTACTACTAGCAGTTAAGAATGGGAAATAAATGAGATACTTCATGCCAAAAAAAAAGTGAACTTTAAAAATTGTGGTACTAAGTGTTAGTGAGACCATTGTAAAAAGACATCCATAAACTGCCAGTTACTGTATATGCTGATAGAAGCATGGTGACTATGACTGGGCCACTGTCCTCAATGACTAATGCTATGCAATACAATTCCATTTATGATTAGGTCTCTTCTATTAATGGGAGACAAAATCTAGAAATAATCCAACATTTAACCACAGAGGATAGGCTAGTGAGCTACAGTCACCTGGAAGGATGTTGCACTGCTATAAAACTTAAAGCTTAACAGTTTTGGGTTGTGTGGGCATTTGCTTAACCTTGAACAAGCTTGGGTCAGCAGACGAACCTGATAATATTTCATACACTAGGATATATATTTTCTATTCTACCTGTTAAATGTGTTGTTGTGTTACAAAAACCTCACAGAAAAAATGCAAATGAATTACCTTAATTATATCCCAATAAAATTTTGTTTGTGGACACTGAAATCTGAATTTCAGTCATTGTTATGAACCACAAAATATTCCTTTGGCTTTTTTCTGCAATTGAAAATGTCAGAAGCACCCTAAGATTGTGGTGGTTTGATTGAAAATGGCCCCCAAAGCCCCCACAGGGAGTGGCACCATTAGGAGGTGTGGCCTTGGTGGAGGAAGTGTCTCACTCGGGGCGGGTTTTGAGATTCCAGAAGCTGCAGCAGGTCCAGTTGCTCACTGTCTCTTCCTGCTGCCCAGTTGATCCAGTTGTAGAACTCTCAGTTACCTCTCCAGCATGATGTCTGCCTGAATGCTGCCATGCTTCCTGCCATGACAATAATGGACTAAACCTCTGTAAGCCACTCCCAACAAAATGTTTTCCTTCATAAGGGTTGCCATGGTCATGGTGTCTCATCACAGTAATAGACACCCTAACTAAGACAAGGATCATGGATCACACAGAAACAGGTGGTAGGTGGATTTGGCCCACAAGCTCCCCTCTACTGTAGATGATGTGAGTGAAGAAATGGCTTACAGAGTTACATATGGGATTGGTTTAAGGTACTGAAGTTGTTGGGATTTTTTTCTAATCTTTCATTTAAAAACACTAATATTCTTTGTGCTGAAGTTGTAGATTATGCATATACTGAAATGTTTTAGAACAGTTGTGACTGAAATGTGTGGACAAAGGAAAAATACAATTGTTGTTACAGGTTTCAGAGGGCACTCCTTTTACAGATTCTGAAAAGTTGTTGCTTTGCTTTTTTAACCAAAGAACATTCTCAACCTGTTCAATCATCCACACACTCACTAACCCTGGGAATATGCAAATGCAAATGACTACACCCCCACCTCTTCCCTGCACAAGGCAACTCCAAACAGGGGAGCCACTTACAATGCCTGCATGTTCATTTGGTTCCAAGTAGCGCTTCCCTGTCCTAAACTATAGCTTCCGTGGCCAAAATGTAAATGTGCTATGCCCTCACTGGGAACATTAGGAAAAGCTTTCTGACCATCTTTTCAATACTGAAGAATTTCCTCCTAAAGTTATAAGCCTTTTAAATATCAGAATTTGGCAGTAATCCGAGAGCTACAAATGTGGACCTTTAGTGACATGTATCTCTGAGGTAAAAGGGCAGCAGGGTTAGCAGAGTCACCTAGAGTGGCTTTCCTAAACCTTCCCGCCTATGTAAGTCTCAGTCAGCCGCATTATCTCGACAAGCTCTTGTTTTACAGTCTGAGGCCCAGATTCCCATGCCCTCCCTTTCCCTTGTTTCAGGCCATAGTCCTTCATTCTTCCATTTTCTAAGATCCTGAAGTTCCTTGTGAATGCTGCACACACTGTTGATTTTCCCAGTGACGACCTTCAGCAAAAGTTCTGTGTTCTACAGGATTGTGGACCCTTCAACTGAGTATGGCAGGGGACTTTCTGGAGAGACGGTCTGTCTTTATGTAAGAGAATGTGGTCTCTCTCTGAGCCACAGAAGTGCACGTCAGATGAACAACACTCAAGCCATCTGGGGTCATATCTGTGGAATGTCTTCAGTTCACAAGCAATGGTGAGCATATTCCAAAACAAATCACTGAGCTAATGACGGCATCTCCCTTATGTTACATGTAAGAATATTATTTCTGCACTTGTAAGAGTTTCAAACCATATTAATCTTTTTTTTTATTACTCTTGGGTTTTTTTTTCTTTTTTTTGTTTATTTTTTATTTCTTCAAGTTATATCTCAATCGCAGTCCCCTCCCTATTCCCCCTCCAGTCCCACCCTCCCACCCTCAATCCACCATCCTCTTCCCTTTTGTTTTTTCTTTTAAGTTTAAGGTATATCTTATTTCCCCCTACAGTTTCTCCTTTCAGTCCAACAAATGGCTCTTTCTCTTATAATAATAAATACAATACAGTACAACAGAGGTAATTAGGCCACAGTTATGAGGGTTATATGGCTTAACGTACATTCCCAATGACCAGTCCATATGTATTTGGTACCTGACTTTAACATTCTACTATCTAAACATCTCCATGAGTTTAAAGTTCTATATCTGACTCAACATTCATACTAATTGCAACACAATTTTAAAAGTATCTTCTTAGATGTATAACACACTCTTGACTCCTAAACAACTCAAAATTTAATTATGAGACTCTAGCTATCTGTTCTTCAATCACCTCAGAGACCTGAGAGGGATAAATATATCTGATTTTATAGGAAGTACAGGGTCTGCAGCTTCCCAAATAAGAAATGACATACCAGTGGCTGCCTGGACAGTTCCCATTTTCTCTCCATACATTACAGCATCAATCTTCAGTCGTTTGGCCCCGCTTCTCTGACAGACATTGATTGTAGAGCAGGGGTTATGAAGGACTTACCTACCCTGTCTTGGCAGAGCTAGCCTGTCGACTTACCTGCATCCAGGTTTTGTCCTTTTTGGACAGCATTCTGTCTACAGGTGGAGCAAGGGGCTTTTCCTACGAAGAGATAGGCTTGTGACTAATTCAATCATCTCCCACTGGAGATTCTTCGATGCTCATCTTCTACTTGGAGGAGAATAGGGGGTACTGTCAGGAGTTGATATGTCTTGATATAAAAAAATCTAAAGTTACGAAAACATCTTTGAACGCCATATTCTGCAGGTCTCTTGAGGTTTTTGAAGAGGCCCTATCTATCTCTTATATTAGGGTAAGCAGATGTTGCTTGTCTCTTAGCAGGTTTATTTCTGATTAGCTTAGCAAGTAACTATAATACGCTGTCATAGTACCTAACAGAATGACTGGCTTGCATAACCATTAGTTTGCATTTCTTCATTATCCTAAACAGTTCATGACAGTTAGTAGTAAAAGGCCGAAACATCACATTTCATTTTTCTTTCTTTACCTCCTAACCCTTCCATCCCATTTCTCTGGGGTGGGGTGTCCTTATATAACAGTCCCTCATCTCAGTTGAGAGGTCGTATGAGGGCCAAGAGCCTCTTCATTCATTGGGGATCTATGAAGCAGTACCATCAGTGAAAAGTGTCTCGTTGCCTGGGAGAGAGAACTTCTAAACAAACAAATCAATAAGCATACAATAGGTAAAAAAGACTAAAAAACAGAAAAAAAATAACTAATATATAAAAAATAAATAAAAAATAAAAGTTAAAAATAAGAAGTCTATGTCCAAGTTCCCTTTGGTGTGTTAGTTGTAGTATTGATACCTTCTACTATATAGCTAAAATCCTACTATAAGTGAATAGATGCCATATGTGTCCTTCTGATTCTGGGTTAGTTCACTCAGGATGAGCTTTTCTAGTTCCATCCATTTGGCTGCAAATTGCATAATTTCATTGTTTCTGATAGCTGAATAATATTCCATTGTGTAGATGTACCACAGTTTTTTAACCCATTCTTCGGTTGAAGGACATCTGGGTTGTTTCCAGTTTCTGGCTATTACAAATAAGGCTGCTATAAACATAGATGAGGAAACTTCCTTATGATTCCGTGAAGAGGCATTTGGGTGTATACCCAGAAGTGGTATGGCTGGGTCCTGAGACAGAGCTATTCCAATTTTTCTAAGATATTGCCAGACTGACCTCCATAGTGGTTGCACAAGCCTGCACTCCCACCAGCAATGGAGTAGGGTACCCCTTTCTCCACACCCTCGCCAGCATGTGATGTCATTTGAGTTTTTGATCCTAGCCATTCTGACAGGTGTTAGATGGAAACTCAGAGTCGTCTTGAGTTGCATTTCTCTGATGATTAAGGATGTTGAGCATTTCTTCAAGTGTCTCTCAGCCATTAGGGATTCCTCCTTTGTGAATTTTCTATTTAGCTCTGTCCCCCATTTTTTGATTGGATTATTTGGTTTCTTGGCATTTAATTTCTTGAGTTCTTTGTAGATTTTGGATATTAGCCCTCTGTCAGATGTGGGGTTGGTGAAGATTTTCTCCCAGTCTGTAGGCTGCCGTTTTGTTCGAATGACAGTGTCCTTTGCCTTACAGAAGATTTTCAGTTTCATGAGCTCCCATTTATTGATTGTTGATCTCAAGTCCTGAGCTGTTGGTGTTCTGTTCAGGAAGTTGTCCCCTGTGCCAATTAGTTTGAGGGTTTCTCCCACTTTATCTTCTAGTAGATTTAATGTGACCGGCCTTATGTTAAGGTCTTTGATCCACTTGGACTTAAGTTTTGTACAAGGTGATAAGTATGGGTCTAACTTCATTCTTTTACAAATGGACATCCAGTTGGACCAGCACCATTTGTTGAAGATGCTGTCCTTCTTCCATTGTGCCGTTTTGGCTTCTTTGTCAAAAATTAGGTGGCCATAAGTGTGTGGGTCTATTTCTGGATCTTCAATTCGATTCCATTGATCTACTGGTCTGTTTCTATACCAATACCAAGCTGTTTTTACAACTATTGCTCTGTAGTATAGCTTGAAATCTGGGATGGTAATACCGCCAGATGTTTTTTTATTGTACAGGATTGATTTAGCTATTCTGGGCTTTTTGTTGTTCCATATGAAATTGAGAATAGCTCTTTCCAAGTCTATAAAAAATTGTGTTGGTATTTTGATAGGAATTGCATTGAATCTATATATTGCTTTTGGTAGGATGGCCATTTTTATTATGTTGATCCTACCTATCCATGAGCATGGGAGATCTTTCCATCTTCTAAAGGCCTCTTCCATTTCTTTCTTCAAGGGCTTGAAGTTACTGTTGTACAGGTCCTTTACTTGCTTGGTTAGAGTTACCCCCAGGTATTTTATGTTGTTTGTGGCTATTGTGAAGGGGGTTGTTTCCCTTATTTCTTTCTCAGCCCATTTGTTTGTGGTATAAAGAAGGGCTTCTGATTTTTTTGAATTAATTTTGCATCCAGCCACTTTGCTGAAGGTGTTTATCAGCTGTAAGATTTCTCTGGTGGAATTTTTGGGGTCATTTAGGTATACTATCATATCATCTTCAAATAGGGATAATTTGACTTCTTCGTTTCCGATGTTTATCCCCTTGATGTCCTTTAGTTGTCTTATTGCTCTAGCAAGAACTTCAAGTACTATATTGAAGAGATATGGTGAAAGTGGACATCCTTGTCTTGTCCCTGAGTTTAGAGGAAATACTTCAAGTTTCTCACCATTTATTTTGATGTTGGCCACTGGCCTGCTGTATATTGCCTTTATTATTTCTAGGTACGGTCCTTGTATGCCCGTTCTCTCCAGAACTTTTAGCATGAAGGGGTGTTGAATTTTGTCAAATGCTTTTTCTGTATCTAGCGAGATTATCATGTGTTTTTTTTCTTTCATCTTGTTTATATGGTGAATGACATTGACAGATTTTCATATGTTGAACCATCCCTGCATCCTGGGATGAAGCATACTTGATCATGGTGTATGATACTTTTGATGTGTTCTTGAATTCGGTTTGCTAGTATTTTATTAAGTATTTTTGCATCTATGTTCATGAGGGAGATCGGTCTGAATTTCTCTTTCTTTGTTGGGTCTTTGTGTGGTTTAGGAATCAGGGTGATTGTGGCCTCGTAGAATGAGTTTGGCAATGTTCTTTCAGATTCTACTTGGTGAAAGAGTTTGAAAAGTATTGGTGTTAGCTCCTCTTTGAAGGTCCAGTAGAATTCCGTGCTAAAACCATCTGGCCTTGGGCTTTTCTTGGTTGGGAGATTTTTAATGACTGTTTCTATTTCCTTAGGGGTTATAGGGCTGTTTAATCTGTTTATCTGACCTTGATTTAGCTTCAGTAGGTGGATTCTATCAAGAAAATTGTCCATTTCACTTAAGTTTTCAAATTTGGTGGAGTATAGATTTTTAAAGTAGGATCCAAATATTCTCTGGATTTCCTCAATGTCTGTTGTTATTTCACCCTTTTCATTTCTGATTTTGTTGATTTGTGTTTTCTCCCTCTGTCTTTTAGTTAATTTGGCTAAGGGTCTGTATATTTTGTTGATTTTCTCGAAGAACCAACTCTTGGTTTCATTAATTCTTTGTATAGTTCTTTTTGTTTCTAAGTTGTTGATTTCAGCCCTAAGTTTGATGATCTCCTGCCTTCTGCTCCTCTTGGGAGTTTTTGCTTCTTTTTTTTCCAATTCACCCAGTTTAGCTGTTAATTCGCTAATATGAGCTGTCACAATTTTCTTTTTGAAGGCACTTAGTGCTATGAACTTTCCTCGTAGCACAGCTTTCATTGTGTCCCATAGGTTTGGGTATGTTGTGTCTTCATTTTCGTTGGATTTTAAGAAGTCTTTGATTTCCTTCTTTATTTCTTCCCTGACCCAGTGGTCCTCTAGTAAAGAGTTGTTCAATTTCCATGTGAGTGTAGACTTTCTCTTGATTCTTTTGCTATTGAAGTCCAGCTTTATTCTATGGTGGTCTGATAAGATACAAGGGGTTATTTCAATTTTCTTGTATCTGTTGAGGCTATCATTGTGTCCAACTATATGGTCGATTTTGGAGAAGGTTTCGTGAGGTGCTGAGAAGAAGGTGTATTCTTTTGTGTTTGGGTGAAACGTTCTGTAGATATCTGTTAGGTCCATTTGTTTCATGATCTCTGTTAGACTCATTATTTCTCTGTTTGGCTTCTGTCTTGATGATCTGTCCATAGTTGTGAGTGGGGTGTTGAAGTCTCCCACTATTAAAGTGTTTGGATCGATGTGCGATTTAAGTTTTAGAAGCGTTTCTTTTATAAATGTAGGTGCCTTTGTATTTGGGGCATAGATGTTCAATATTGAGATGACCTCTTGGTGTATATTTCCTTTAATGAGTATGTAATGCCCTTCTCTGTCTTTTTTTATTAACTTCAATTGGAAGTCTATTTTGTTTGATATTAGGGTGGCTACTCCAGCTTGTTTCCTGGGTCCATTTGCTTGGAAGACCTTTTCCCAGCCCTTTATTCTGAGGTGGTGTTTATCTTCAATAGTGAGATGTGTTTCTTGTATACAGCAAAAAGATGAGTCTTGTTTACGGATCCAGTCTGTAAGTCTGTGTCTTTTTATTGGCAAGTTTAGTCCATTGATGTTGATGGATATTAGTGACCAGGGGTTGTTATTTCCCATTATTTTGGTATAGCTGGCTGTCTTGTGTTTCTCTTTTGTTTAGCTGCTGTGGAGGTTTCTATTTCCTCTGTTTTCTTGGGTGTAGTTATCTTCTCTGTGTTGGAATTTTCCTTCTAGGATCTTCTGTAGGGCTGGGTTTGTGAGGAGATATTGTTTGAATTTGATTTTGTCATGGAATATCTTGTTTTCTCCTTCTATGTTGATAGAGAGTTTTGCTGGGTAAAGTAGTCTGGCTGGGCACCTCTGTTCTCTCAGGGCTTGTAGGACATCCGTCCAGGCCCTTCTAGCTTTTAAAGTTTCTGAGGAGAAGTCAGGTATGATTCTGATGGGTCTGCCATTGTATGTGACTTGGCCTTTTTCTCTTACAGCTTTTAATATCCTTTCTTTGTTCTCTACATTTGGAGTTTCTATTATTATGTGGCGAGAGGAGTTTCTTTTCTGATCTAATCTGTTTGGTGTTCTGTAAGCCTCTTGGATTTTTACTGGCATCAATTTCTTTAGGTTTGGGAAGTTTTCTTCTATGATTTTGTTGAAGATATTTCCTGGACCACGGAGTCGGGAGTCTTCTCTTTCCTCTATGCCTATAATTCTTAGGTTCCATCTTTTCATTGAGTCCTTGATTTCTTGGATGATGTGGGTGAGAGATTTTTTAGCCTTCTCATTTTCTTTGGATGTTGTACTGATTTCTTCCATCGAATCTTCCATGCCTGAGATCCTGTCTTCCATCTCTTGCATCCTATTTTTCATACTCACATCCGTAGTTCCTGTTCTCTTCTCTTGATTCTCCATTTCCTCTTTTAAGTCTGACTGTGTTTTCTTTATTGTTTCCATTTCTATTTTCATGTCTTGAATGGTAGTGTTCGTTTTGTACATTTCCTTCTCCAGTTTGCTTGTTTTTGTCTGGAGATCTTTCATTGCTTTATCCTTTTCCTGTTCAAGCTCTGTCACCTTGGCTTGGAGCTCTTTAATGATGTTATTCGTTGTTTTGACTTGTAGAATTGTTGCTTCTTTGAATTCCAAGGGACTTTATCACTTTCCATATTGTAGAATTGTCATCGTTTTCATGTGTTTCAGTTGTGGTGAGGTGGTTCGGGCTGGACGGAATAGCGTTTCTTTCTTTTGTTGGAGACATTTCGCTCTGGTTTTTTTTGTTTTTTTTTTTTTTTGTCTCTGGCCTCTGGCCATGAGGAAATTTTTTTTTTTTTTTGCTGTCTTCTGGACTTGGGTCCAAAGGGGGCACTGTGGTGTAGGAGTTTCCTTACTTCACCCCTATAAGGTGAGTCATTCAGTCCCGCCTCCCAGGTGGGGACCTAATTAATTCAGGTGGTGGAACTGTGCACAAGTAAGCTCTGATTCCCCGCCGGAAGGGCCCTTACTAGTACAAAAGTTCGATATAGGACAGTTTCAAATATCTCACAGTTTGCCCCGGGTTGGTTCGTGTAGGGGGTAAATCTGCAGCTCAGCTCAAATAGCCTTGCCGCTCCCGAGGCTTGGAAGCTGGCCTGTGACTTCACAGACTGGGATCTGAAGGCGCTTTGCAGTGGAGCTACTTCACTTCCAAGGGTCGTAACCTTTCCCAGATAAATGGATAGTCTGTGTGAGACCTGGGAGTGCCCAGCAGGGTGGGGATTATCTCTGCGTGGTTTCTGAATCTGCTGGCTGGGTATTAGGTTGGAACTTACCAGGGATTTCTCCTTTTGGGGGGATGGGTTATCCCGATTCCCGGGTCCAGAGGCTTTCTAGCATGTCCGAGAATTGGAAGGGGCATCCTGCCCAGGCATCTTCCGTGGTCCCTGTGTAGCTGGGTGAGATTTAGAAGGGGCCGTGCCCTTTGTACAGTGTCCCGCAACACTTGCCGCCTTGTGACTGTTGACCCCAAAATCAAAATACGTCCGCGCCGGCAGCCGCCATCTTGGATACCCCCCCATATTAATCTTTTAGGAGAACATCCTGTAAGAACGTTAAGATGAGTACAACCATCAGTTTCCAAACTAATATTCATACAGTTGCACTTCAGCATTAACAACCGCATGCAATAAATTCTCCATGCTTACTTACATATTGCACAAAATATATCTAAGCCCAAAGATGTTGGATATCTTGTTAGCTTTATTCTTATTCATTTTTCTGTAGAACCTTATTTATTGACAAATAATAACTGTCTGCGTCTGTCGCATCCCCCTCGACCAGCAAGAACGACGCAACTCGCAAAAGCTCTTCTCAAGCAGTTTATTCAGGTCCCTTGAAAACAGTCTTCCAAATCCTTGCTTGTGTCTCTGCTTCTCTGCTTGTGTCCCTGCTTGTGTCTCTGCTTCTCCTCCCCCAAGCCCTTATATGCCTACTCAAACCCAATCAGATCACGCCACCTAGCGATCCAAGATAGGCTCACAGAAGGAGGAAGCACACCGGGCTAGGCAGCTGCTACCAACTAAGGCTTG
>CAJQZJ010032443.1:8121767-8132452 GCA_907164525.1 Lophiomys imhausi
TTTTTTTTTTTAGTTTAAGGTATTTCTTTTTCCCCCCAACAGCTCTCTTGACCAGCATTTCCCCGTCTCTGTCATACTCCAGCCTACCCACTCTATTATGTACTTCCATTAGGTTAAACTATAGACACTGTGTCTAGATTGAGATCACATGTCACATGGCTTTCTGTGCCTAGCTTATTTCACTCAGTATAATGTCCTTTAGACTCACCTAGGGTGTTACAATTGCAGAAAATAATTTTTAAATGCTGAATTATTTAAGTTTGAGTACATGTAGCACATTTTTTAGTCCACTCATTGGTTGTAGGTACTTAAGTGGTTCCCAAATCATCACTGTTGTGAACAAAACAGCAATGAACTTGAGAGTGCAGGCATCTGTGCTAACATGTTGATTCAAATCTTCGGGGTAAATACTATGAAATGGGATTGCTTATCATACAATGCTATATCAGCTGTTTGTTTTTAACCTCCACATTGTTTTCCAAAACAGATACACTGATTGAAATTCCCACTAGTAGTCTATAAGGGTCCCATGTTCCCCACATTCTTGCTGTCACTTTCTGTGTGCCATTCATTTGATAATATCCATGCTAACAAGTATAAGGTGAAATCTCCTGAGGGGTTACTTTACATTTCCCTGAGTAGTGATGCTGAGCATCTTTAGCTAGAGATAGATAGGTAGATAGATAGACAGACAGATGATAGATAAATAGATCTTATGTATGTCCCTTTTGAGCATTTTTATTCTTTTATTTAGAATTTCTTAGATGAATACAATATATTTTAAGCATATCTCCAACCCCCACTTCACCTCTCCAACTCCTCCCAGACCACTTGCAACAGGTCTGCCTCTCAATATAATGGGCTTTGTTTCTTTTATTTTAGCCCACTGAGTCCAATTAATAAGCACCCATATGGACCCTGGTATGGAGAATGGATAACCTTCATGGCCACATCCCTACAAAGCATTAGCCTCCCTGTAGCCAGTATACACTCTTTTAAGAAACTGCTATTCTGGTTATTTGCTCAGTTTTAAATAGGTTGTTTTATCTAAGATTTATTTTTTAAAGTGTGTGTGTGTGTGTGTGTGTGTGTGTGTGTGTGTGTGTGTGTGTGTGTGTGTAGGAGGAATAAGGTCTGCCACTGAGCAGAAACAAGGCCTGCTGTTAAATAGCACATTCGTGGATGGGCTTCCACGTGCAGCTAACCTGAGAGACCTGCCCAGGCATGCCTGAACATGCCTGGCCTGAGAGTTGCCTGGAGATTGATGACACCACACTGGTACTGAGACACGAGCCAATCAGGAAGAACATCAGCAGCCTGCAATTTGGGAGCCAATGGGACCCTGGGTGGAGGTTATAAAGGGAACCCCCTCTTTTTGAAATAAATGAGTCTGCTTTTGCCTTTTACCAGACTCCCAGAATCTGGGTCTTGATTCCGAACCAGCTCATCCCCACTCCCAAGAGTCCTGGGCTCTGACAACATGTGTGTACATGTGTGTATATATAAGTACAGGTCCCAGAGGAAGCCAAGGTGTTGGTTCCCCTGGAGCTCCTTGAAGTGGGTACTGGGAACTGAACTTAGGTCCTCTACTAGAAAAGCATGCACTGGTTCTGCTGAGCAGGTTGTTTCCTATTCAGTTGTTTGAGGTCCTACTATGTTCTGGACATTAGCCCCTCCCTTGATGTATGATCTAGTTGCAATCTGTGGGTTTTTAATCTGCGTTTTGTTAAATGTTTCCTTTGTTGTGAAGAAGATATCCAGTGCCTACCACGTGTCAGATAGTATTTTCAGCTATGAAGATGGAGCAGTTAGGCACACACACGTAAAATCCCTATTTTCAGAATTAGTTCCTAGTCCTTAATTAATCTGTACCCTGTACTTGCTCTCCTTGAATTATAATTTGCTCAAGTAACTATGTAACTACACAGCTGCTCCTTTCCTAGAGCAAACTTTAAAGCACAGTGGAGCTGGGAGATTTCTATGAGCTCCTCTGTGGATTCAGAGAAGGTTCCAGAATGAGCCAGACTGCCTTGTTCTCTGACATACTTACACAAGCCCTCTGGACCCCTGTGCACAGAGACTGCTCAGCAGAACCAGTGCATGCTTTTCTTGTAGAGCAGCTGAGTTCAGTTCCCAGTACCCACTTCAAGGAGCTCTGGGGGAACCAACACCTTGGCTTCTTCTGGGACCTGTACTTATGTATGCACACATAAGTTCCCATCCAGAGCTCTTAGATCTGCAATCCCTCATCCAGTCCTGCCTTGGATGTCCTAGAGGGCTCACAGGGCTGCAAGGGTATGTCACCGCACAGAGTAGCCACACCTCACAATCCCCTCTCTTCTGAGCTATGGCCACTCTGCCTGGAATCTGTCTCAAAACACTCTTCTACACTGCCACCTGTGGGCTACTTTCCTAAAAGTCCAGCGCTGCCAGTTCCTAGGGCTGCATGGAGGAAAGACCCTAGGCTATCCTCTCTGCCGCCCATCACTTTCCCTAGCTATATGCATGCAAACTCCCAGTGCTTTCCTGCAAACTGACTCTTGCACATGAGTTTGTGAGAAAGGTCTGCACTCGCTTGAAATGAAGTTTGGAGTCGGAATAGGGTGTCCCCTAGATAATGATTCGAAGTGTGTCTCAACACTCGTCACTAAAATTTTTCATCAGCTCTTCAAAGACCATCTTCCCTTTCCCTGTTCTAAATGCACTTGTTTGGTGTAATGCCTGGGATTGCATCCAGGGCCTCATGTGTGCTGGGCAGGCACTTTACCAACTGAGTGCCTCCCCAGTGCCCTAAATACATTTTTAATTTTTTCAAACAAGTCATTTTTTTTCAGACTGTTACCCACCTTATCTCTTCTTCATTGTATATCCACTAATTACTTGAGAATACTTAAATTTACTGTTAAAGATGAGCAATAACATGTGATAAATGAAACTCCTAAGAACAATTAAGCACAGATAACAAATCAGCAAGTAATTTTCAAGACACAGACTGGATCCATCTGATAAGAATAAGTAATAAATAGCTTTATAAGACATGCTACTCTGTACAGAGTGATGGAAAGACTGCATAGGATAGAGACTCTGAAACTGACCCCAGAACTGCAATTAGGACCCAGAGCTGGTCACTGGCCTATGTGGCAAACAGCACCTATGCTGCCGGCAAGCCTGCCTAGGGTCTCTCCAGGAAAGCATGTCTGTATAAGTGACCCCCCACCAGGACCTCCTTTTGAAGCCTTGTCCCGGGTCCTTACACCCTTCAGAAAGGAACAAGCTGATGCAGTAGAGAGAGGTAGGTCATGTTTAGCTAAAGATCAGGTACCTCGAGACTTCCCCCTGCTTGCTCCTTATGGCCTCTTTTTACTTTCCAAGATACGCTTTAATCCACTGAAGAAGCCATGCAGCCTGGCAACTTTTGGTTTAACATCTCTGGAAAAACTCTTTTAGTGTCATACAGTGCTGTAGTAACCTCCCACAGAATGTCCTTTACCCTGCAGAGTGCTAATCCCAAAGCTAGCTCAGCTTTCTCCTGACTTGGAGCCGCTTTCCCATACCACTCTCTGTTTGGAAAGAGGCTTCTTTGTTGAGCTGAGTCCTTTCAGTTTTCAAAATTCACCTCCTGTATCCCCTTTCCTGTAACCTTTCTCTGCCATCCGTTGCCTTGTGCTAGGGTCACATGCCTCTCCTTTTAGCCTAAGGATCCTCTGTTTGCTTAGAGCCCCAGCATCTAATACAGCAGCCGTGTGTCAGCTGTACTTTTAAAGTAATCAGAACTCAAATTTAAAATTAAATCATTTTCCTACTCACATGAACCATGTTCCAACCACTCAAACATAGTGCTTTCATTATCCCCGAAAGTTCCAATTCACGGCACTGGCTTGGTGTTCATTACTCAGTAACACGGGTGTTGGTGGGTCTGTTTGTTTCTGTTTTCCAGTGCCCTGTGCGCTGGAGACACGGGATAGGTCCTCTGCATGCCTACCTAGCGTTGGGTGGAAGACTGAATAAATGAACTTCCAAAGTAAAGAAAGCCACATGGATGTCATGCTTTGATATCAGATGCTTTCTAAAACAGTCGTTATTTCAGAGTTTGATTTTATTTTCTTTAACTCCAATTTCCTTCAGCCCTCCTTTTGAAATGCCTTAAACCTCATTCTTCCTGTCTGTTCGTTGTTCCAACCTTCAGTTGCTGCATGGCATTTTGCCTCGGCCTCACAGGAAAGCTAGAGAATGAAGCCTGTGGCATAAGACAAAGGCAAAACCAAGGACACACAGACCAGACATCCTACAGCAGAAAACGCACAGCGCTCCCACTGTTTTAGTTGTCCATTTTCATCTTCTCTTGAAGAAGATTCTGTTATGAGCTAAATTTGGGAGTGATGTAATTGCTTGCTGTAAACCCTCAAAGTTTCCTTTGATGTGAGTGTCTATCTGCTTGGGCAGAAAGGGGGAAAGGGAATTTACATTCACTTTGCTAAACATTAGCATCTTTTGTTCAATCATGGATGCAGGACAGTTGGAGGGAAGCAGCTTAGAGAACAAGAGTTGACATCCACACTGTAAAATCTTTTAAGGTGCTCGAACTCAATGAGGGAGAAAGTGAGACGAAACCATATTTCAGCTCCCTGACTGTGTTCCAGTCAGCGGGAACTTTGTGACAGGTCTCTGTCTCTCAGCTACACTTGACTGGCTTCTGCTGACATTCAGCTGTCAGATAGCAACCCTTTACCAGGCCCCTAACATGCTCCACAGCCTCACCCAATTAACTCGCTTTCACTTGCCACAGCAGCAAAGAGCTTCATAATAGCTGGTCAGGGTGCGTGGTGTCTGCCTGCCCTCGAACTGCTCACACACAACAGAATGTTCAACCACTTTTCTTCTTGCCTGTGTGCTCACAACGAGGATGATACAACTTAGTCATTTCATGGGTCGAACTGGACAAGAATCTGGGAAATATTACAATAATACATTAGGTGGCTCTAAAATAGGTCTCTATGATAAAAGCTGAATATCAACAATTTTTCTGGAAATTTTTGTCATGCTACTCAAATTTTTGGATGAAATGCATTGTACTTTCAAATGTTTCTGACGAAGATGTAGGCTATTTTGTGCTTATTTTGAAAAATGATCTGACTTGTTCATATTTTTCCTTTCATCTCAGTATAGATAGATAGGCTTAGACCTAAGCATATGGTCAGTTTTCATTTATGTGCTCTGAGAATCTAGAGATTATGAAAAGAATAAATGTTACATTGAAGATAAGGAAAGGTAAAAGTAAAATCTATGACTCTCGCAAACTTCCATTCATAAAGCTATGTGAAGAGAACCCAAAGGGCTGTTATTTTAAAATGGGGCATTTTATTATCAGCATTCAAATGCAGGTCACTGTAGAGATTAGGATGGACTTATGATTTCAATTCCAAGTATTTTATCCATAATCAAAGGTGAAAATCTAATCAAAGGATACAGAATTGCCTCCACCAGCCGAGCTAACACCAGCAGAGATGACTGCTTGCCAGGCTAAGTGGTCGAACTGAAACTTGCCAGTCTGAGTACCAGCAGACCTTTGAAGCTTTTAGCATCAGGTCTTTAAGCAGCTGTGTTCCTGTGGCGTCTCTGCAAACTGAACAGAGTTTATATTTCTCTGCACAAACTAGCACATGTTGAGCACAGTGCATGTTAAACTGAAGCTTAAGGTAGGAAGCAATCTGAAGTGAATCAGTGGGCAACTTAGAAACTACCCTGTGTCTGTTTTGTTCATCGTGGGGAGCCATCTGTCTAGAATCTAGTCCATCTCCTCTCTCATTAGCCTCACACAGATAATTATCACTTTTGACATGCATTACTTAATATCAATTATATAGTTTGTTAAATATATATGAAGTTCCAGAGAGACAGGTCAGTGGATAAGAGTACTTATTATTCTTCCAGAGGACCTGAGCTTGGTTTCTAACATTCACAAGGTAACTTGCAAACATTTATAACTCCAGTTTCAAGGGATCCAATACCATCTTCCAACATCTGGGATACCAGACAAACATGTGGTGCAAGTGTGTGTGGTGTGTGTGTGTGGGTGTGGTGGGTGTGTGTGTGGTGTGTGGTGTATGTGTGTGTGGTGTGTATGTGTGCAATATGCAAGCAAAAGACTCATATACATTCACCTTCAGAGCTTACTATAGCAGCAGCTGTTCATTTGCCACAGCAATCCTAATGACCAGTCTTGTGTGCAAGTTCGTGGAGCAGCTTGCAGAAGCTAGAGTGAGAACACAGACCCTGGCCTCCAAGCAGGATTGCTGCTCACCACCATAGAACTACAGAGGAAGAGGTAGGTTTCACTGGTAAGTGCCTTCCATGCCCCTCTCCCTAACTGAAGTGATAACCAGGATGCTTCAAGTTGGTATCCTCTCCCTCTCCATTCATTAGTCCTTTCAGAAGTCAGACAGTAAGGCTAGAATAAACGAAATCGTCCTCATATATGTAATCACACAAACACGTGGAAAGGTGAAGTCAGAAAGCATTAAAGAAAATTACAGTTTACACCTCATGGTGACTCTTGGCATTAGAGACAGCCACAACAAAAAGCAAACAAAGCCAGAAAACCCCAATGAAAGGTGTGGGGTCTGATTCCCAGAGTCCACACACTGTTAAATGCAAATGCTCAGTATTGAACAACAACAACTCACAAGAAATTTGAAGAATCAGAAATAAATAGCCCACTCAAAGGGAAAGAGAAAATCAACAGAAATTGATGGCAGATGCACAAGACAAAAACTTTCAGACAACTGTCTTGAAGATGCTCAATGAACTAATGGTTGGCATGAGAAATCAAGTAAACTGATGTCTGAACAAAACAGGGATATCGATAAAGACACAAACTTACAAGAAACAAACAAACAAAAATGAAGCTGACAAATACAACAATAAAAATTAAAAGGAATCCCACTATAGCTATTCAAAACCAAACCTGGAAATCTAATCTAAGCAGGCTGAAGGGTCAGTAACTCTGAAGGTGGGACGATGGAAACCATTGCTCCTGAAGAGCATAAAAAGAAAAAGATGGAAGAAAAGTGAACAAAGCTTAAAGGGACTAGAAGGATGAAATGATGGGGACCCTCGCTGTGGGAGCTCTGGGAGGAGGTGGGGAGGACATCTGAAGAAATGATAACTACAAATGTCCTCAATTTGATAAATATCAAAAGGTCAGCAAAAGTGAAGTCAGATGCACTCAGAGTGATCCATCCCAAGACACATGAACTATCAGAAGACAAAGACTTTTAAAATAACTAAAAGTTGGATGGGTCACATACAAGTCATCCAAAATATTACTATAATTTTGGCTTATAAAGGTGTGTTTTATTTTTCACATGATGTAAAATACCATTTTTGACACTGTGTCAAGACCATCAAAGGGGAAAACATAATATTTTCTACAACAGTTCTAGAGAAACTGGATATTCCCATGCAGAAAAAATGAAATTATACCCTTAATAAATTATCTTACAACAAAATTAAGTAAAAATGTGTAAAAGGCCTATATTTACGGCTGAAAGTTATAAGGTTCTCAGAAAAAAAGCCCAAGACAAAGCTTTATGGCAAGCAGATTTGGCAAAGATTTGTTGGAAATGATTCCAAAGGTATAAGAAAAGAAGAAAAATAAAAAAAAAAACAGACTAAATGATCATAAAAACTTAAAAATTCTCTTCAACAAAGGAAAGGAACAACTCACAGAATGAGAGAAATATCAGTAAACTGTACATCTACTGAGATTAAAACCCACATATACACAGAACTCCCGGAACTCAGAGGCAAGTCCAAAGCTGAGCGAGGGTGTTGAGTGAACATTTTCCCAAGATGATATGTGGTTGACAGGCACATGAAGACACAGCCAACGTCCCAAAGCCACTGGGGTGTAACCCAGAACATCGATGAGAGGTGAAACAACTATCAGGTGTCAATTATCAAGGAGACAAAGGTGAGAGTGCTGGTAGAGGCAGCAACACCAGGGATCTTCTGCACAGTGATGGTGGCGCTACGAAACCATACAAGGACTGTGGAAAATCAAATAGCCTTCCCTTATTAAATAACAGAATTTATCCATTCTTGAACTGGGGCGGGGGACTGTTATGTAGGGACACTCCACTCTAGAGGAGTGGGATGGAAGGGATAGGGGTAGAGGGTGGGAGGGCGGGTCTGCGAGGGGTGGAAAGAGGACACTGTGATGGAAATGTAACCTGAAGTATAAATAAACATTAAAAAAATGTCGAACTGCAGAAATGTATGGGTTATCTTTTGAGTACTATCTGATACTTTTCTTGTATTTCTTTGCTTTCAAAACTTAGAAGCCTTGGTATTTGAGAAAAATAAAAATTCTGAAAAAAAAACAGAATTGCTATACCATCCTGCAGTTTCACTTCTGAGTAAACACACAAAAGAACTGAAAACAAAGTTTAAAAAAAATTGTGGACACCCAGGTTATTTAGCAGTATTATTCATAGCAACTAAAACAAGAAAGTAACCCAAGTCTATGGACAAATGAATGAATAAGTAAAATGCAGTGTATAATACAGTGGAATAGACTGGGCAGAGCGGTGCACACCTTTAATCCTAGAACTCAAGGGCCTGATCTACATAAGTGAGATCCAGGCCAGCCAAGGCTATACAGTGAGATCCTGTCTCCAAAAATAACAACTAACTTCAATATTTAGGAACTGGAAAGATGGCTCAGTGGGTAAGAGCTCTGGCTGCTTTTCCAGAGGACCCAGGTTCAATTCCCAGCAGCCACATTGCAGCTTCAGAACCATCTGCAACTCCAGTCCCAGGGAATCTGACACCCTCTCCTGGCCTTTGTAGACACTATATGCTTGTGGTGCATATACATACATGAAGACAAGACATGCATACAAACATAAATAAATAATTTATAAAATAGTAATAGAGGGAAATAAGCTTTCTTCAAGCCTAAAAGAAAATTATGACATATGCTACTATATATATATATATATATATATATATATATATATATATATATATATAAAATTAACTCCAAGGGCATTGTGCTAAGAAATCTACTACAAATTATATTATATTTTATATGAGATACTCAGAGCACTCAAAACCATGATTACAGTAAGTAAAATGGTAGCACAGAAGTTTGCAGATGGAGAAAATTTTGAACTTTTTTACTTGCCAGATGTTTTTGAATACAAAGTCTCATTTTTACAAAAGGAAAAAAGATACGGAGATAGATGTCAGTAAGAGCTTTCCACTATGAGTGAATAATTAAATTGTATCTTAATCACAGTACAAAGATGGAGAAGAAAGGCCAGCGACATACACCAGCAGGTAAAGGGGACTCGCCACCAAGACTGACAACTGGAGTCTGATTCTAGGACCTACACAGTGGAAGGAGAGAACCAGCATCCACAGTTGTCCTCTGAGTTCTGACATGTGCTACAGCATGTACACATGCTCATACACACATGAAAACACTGAGTAAAATGTGGTAATAAATAAATTTCAGTGCAGAAGAGCAGTATCTTTGAGTTTATATTGTCTAGTTCAAATCCTAGACTCTGTACTCAATAGTCTCTTTCCCTGAAAAGAGGAAATAGTTACCTACTTGGGGTAAGAGTACAGAGAATTAAATGAGTCTAAGATGTAGATGAAGTATCACTGAACTCCCTAGTTCACAATATGCTTAATTAATAATGATAATTAATAAATATTAGTGATAAGAGTTAATATTAATAAATGTTAGTGGTGCTTATCATTGTTATTCATATGTGTTTAGAATTCGCATGGTATGTAGTAAATACAGGAACTCAATAGACACCTAGGAAAGGAATAGTTCCTTTAAGGATGAAACAAAGGAAACACTGTTAATGAAAAAAATGAGTGAGAGTTTAAAACCTTGAGTTATGATGGTATCATTTCAATGATTTTAAAATATTCCCAACATGTGAATAGATAAAGAAAATGCAACAGATATTATTTAGTCTTTAAAAAAAAAAGGTGGTGTTGTCCCCAACACGGACAAAGCAGAAAGATACTATGCTAAGTGAAACAAAAACCAGGCCTAGACAGTGCCTCATCTCACTTACATACAAAATCCAACTGTACACCTGACATATACACAATTTTTATTTGACAGGTGAATTAATGTACTCGAGGAAACAAAAATGCCTTTAAAAATACCATGAGAAAGAATTTGAAGTTTCTTAGGAGTTTGTTTTTCCAACAGAAAACATAACAAGCAAAAGTAATAAATTAATTTCCTAATGATGTCATAATGTACTACCAGAAACTGGGTGGCTACACCCAGCGAATCTACTCTGACAATCTGAGAGGCTCAACATCTGAAGGCAAGTGTCAGCACAACCAGGCTCTCTCTGTCTTAATATGCCCATCTTCCCTTGATGTCTTCTTGTCTAAAGTTCGTGTATCTTTGTAAGAATAGTAGCCACTGGATTTAAGGCCCACCCTAATCCAGATAACCTAATCTTAATTTAATTAATTTCATCTGTAAGCACTCTATTCTAAATAACATCATATTCTGAGATCCTGGGACTTTCTGGAACACTCTATTAAAGTTACACAATACACCATGACAACTTAAGATAGAATGGCTTAAAGTTAGCATGTGTGTGTGTGTGTGTGTGTGTGTGTGTGTGTGTGTGTGTGTGTGT
>CAJQZJ010032443.1:8132462-8164490 GCA_907164525.1 Lophiomys imhausi
TGTGTGTGTGTGTGTGTGTGTGTGTGTGTGTGTGTGTGTGTGTGTGTCTGTGTCTGTATGTCTATGTTTATGTGTGTCTTTTTCTGTGTGCATGCATGTGTCTGATGTATGCATGCACATGGATAACAGGCGTCAACTTCATGTTGTTCCACCGGACACCATTTCATGTTTCTATACAGTCTGGATCTTGCCAAGGAGGGTAGGCTGACTGGTCAATGGGCTGCAGGGACTCACCTTTCTCTGCCTCTCCATACTGCGGTTACAAAAGTGTGGCACCATGTCCAGGTCTTTTTTTTTTTTTTTATGTGGATTCTGGGAATTGAATTCAGCCTGGCAAACACTCCACCAGCTGACATATCTTCCTAGTCTCACAGTTATTGTTCTTTTAATTTGGGGCAAAGAACATCTCCAATGGTTAGTGTTACCAACTTGACAAGATCTAGAAGAACATGAGAGACAAGCCTCCAGACACGCTGAAAGGATCATTTAGCCTCTGAATGTGCCTGTGAGAGATTATATTGAAGCGGCTGATTGAGATGAGCATGTCACTGCCTGGGCCTGGGTACTGTACTGTAGAGAAAGGAGAACGCCACCGGAGCACAGGTATCCACATTCTCTGCTTCCTGGTTGTGGGCGGGATATGATGAGCTGCTTGAGGCTGGAGCTGCCTGACCTCCCTGCGGTGATCAATGGTACCCTTGAACTGTGAGCTAAGATAAATACTTTGTCCCTTCAGTTCCTTTTGTCAGAATGTTTTAACATAGCAAGAGGAAAAAAAAGTAAGACAGCATCTATCAAATTTTACTTGACTATTTTAAATGATAATATATAGACTAGTCTAGCAAAAGTCATTGTTAGTGAACAGTATTTGGAACTTAAATACTACCAAAAAAATACATCAAATATGTTTATATATGCATACGTCTTAAAGTGAAATGTTTCCTCTTCATTCCCATTTGCTAAATATCTTACTTTCTTCATAAAGCAAATATCTAGAAATCAATGGGGATGATTTAAAAGTATACTAAATGGTATTATAAACTTTCATTCAAAAAGTCCACAAAGTGCTCTGAAGATGAATGTCTATGATGTTAACATCTCAGAATCTCTATAATCTATGCACAACTGTGGTGTTGGTTAACATGTGACTGAGTGGTCTGTGACAATGGTAATATATACCATGAGTTGTTCTATTATCAAATTCATGTCACAGCAATCTGCTGTTTCTATGAGATCCCAAAGTAGTTTGACCTCTTAGGACCATGTTTTCCAGATTCTACATGAACTTCATTTTATTGTGATGGACTGTACTGATGCAATAAAATTGAAGCAGATAATAATGTTAATTGTACAGCCTATAAAACAAAAGTCTCTATATTCAGGGGAAAATATTAATGTATTAGAAGCACTACTTCTTATCAGTGAGTCAGACATTTAATAGAAGATCAAAAGCCTAACTAGGCAACTATTTAGAAAACAGAAAAGTACAATCAAAATTATTCTACTTCACAACTATACAATCTAATCCAAGGAAAACAATGCTTTTCCTCCAACACAGGAATTTTTTTAAGGCCATTGGTAGCTCCTAATTTAAGAACACATAAAAACTATAATTCTATCCTGAACTGGTTAGAGCAGAATGAAAATGCCATTAACATAAGAGCAGGGACGTTACAAGCATCCTTCTCAATTAACCGTCATACAGCCCAGAGGGTTACTGGTACCTTCATTCCCAACATGTGAGAAAACTGATTCCTAAATAGGCTGTCTCAAGCCTGGATCATACACAATGCAGACCCACATGACTAGCCACCATGAATAAGCTACTAAACTGGACAGCCAGTATTCACATCTTTGTTTCATCACCTATGGGTCTGGGATAACAGCCATACCTTGGAGTAATATATCTCTATAGGAGTGTTGTAAGTATTGAATAAGTTGTAAGTAAGTGAATAATAGGGCATGACAGTGTCTCATACAAGGAGCATATCAGACAAATGTTAGCTAATTCTCTTTCTCTGCCTGTCCACCACCAAGCCTCTGGTTTGTAATATGTGTATGTATATGTATATATAGATGTATGTATATATGCGTGTGTTTATGTATGTATACATGTATTGTTTATATGTGTATATATAGTGCATCTACATATGTATACATTGTACATACATGTATATGCATATTATATAATGTATATAATACACACATATGTATGTATATAATGTATCAACAAGATATATTTTGCTTCATAATCATAAATTTATTTTATTTTTGAAATAAAATAAATTTTATCTTATTTCATTATCTAGTTTTAATCATTGGCCCGGAAGAAAGTAACCTCAATGTAAAACTATAAATGACCTATTAGAAAAAGAAAAAAAGGCAGCCATTGTGGTTTTCAGAGAGCTAACAGTCTCAAACCTTGGCTTACTAAACAGGATGAGGCTGAAAAAATCATCTAGCTTTCCTGAATCTCACAAATAATACCTTTAACACACACACACACACACACACACACACACACACACACACACACACATAAACTGAGTGTATATAGTGAGTGTGTCTAGAAAACTCTAAAGATTGCAAAATTAGGTTAAAATGTCAACAATACTAAAAGAGAACTCACAGTTTGGCTTTAATTTCTTATAAGCCAATATGCTGTCTGCTCACATATTTCCCCCTGGCTGATTCCTTGTTTTAACCCTATCCTTGCTTCAAAATGAAGCTGAAATGCTCAAAAAATATTACCTAATCACTCCAGACAAATAAATCATATTTAAATCCCAAGCATTTGTCACTTTATTGAATTATGTGTCTGTCCTGACTCACCAACTAGATTATAAATTCCATCAAATCAGCAACACATTACATCTTTTTTTATTCAATCCATGTGCAGATACAACTATCTTTTTTGCATAAAAGATAGGAAAAGAGAGAGTTCTAAAAGATTTTATAACTCTTCAAAATAAGCAGAATCATCAATTCCATAATCCACTTCAGAATGGAGTCAGGCTCTGTGTGGATGGAGGGCCATGAGGGAGAAGACCCAGAACGCCTAACTTCAGACCCCATGCTCAGTAGAATCAGAGCTTCGGGAGGGATGGAGGAGACCATGGTCCTCATCAGGCCCTTGATATCAGGCCTGGGCTGAAAGAGAAGCAGATCTGGAATACAATGAAGATGGCAAGCTGACTCTGGAAACTTGGATTTCATAGGACAAGGTTACTAACGCTCACACCATCCTCCCATGACTGACCATGGTCAAAGGACAAGGCCAGGCTCCCAAAAGAGTTGGACTGGGAATTAGATAGTCTAATAAAAGAAACATTGATTTTTATATCCAAATGCATATAAATGTCATCAGAAATACTTTGAGACATACATCTCGATTCTTCTATGTGATGGCCAAATAAATATAAGATGCCAGTCATCAAACATTTATTAATTTAACAAGTATTAACTCATTCTCATTACATGATAATTATTAAATGACTTCATGTCAATCATGTGGTCTTGTTAAGCATACAGTACTCTCCCCAATTACAGAAACAAAGCATGTGTAATTTACTATCCTCTACAAATATGCTTCATATGTATCTCATAAATTATTTTTAATTTTTAAAATGTATTAATAGTGTGTGTGTCTATGTCTCTGAGTGTATGGACATGTATAAAGGTCAGAGGGCAACTTGGAGCGGTTCTCTCCTTCCAGCCTGTGGATCCAGATCAAACAGTTTCAGCAGATGAACCATCTCACCTGTCTTCACAGAAGTTCTTAATCTGTAAAATGGTGTTTGTTTCTAGTACTGACCTAAAAAGGTCTGTCTAGTTTCCTTTTAAAAATCTCTTTTGTCATCCTAAAATGAATGGAATTCCCAGTCATCGTGCCAACTCAGGTGTCTAAGTTAAATGACAATAGTACCCAAGCCACTAACAATACTGAGAAACACATATGTATTGCCAAATTATTAATGTGCTGCCATGAATTTAATATGAATCATAAAATCTTCAAGGCAGAAACTAACATTGAATACTGCTGACAAGACACCCAGTGGCTGACCTCAGGACCATCACTTGAGAGTTTGCCAAGGTTCTGACCAGACACTCAAGAGTCAGGCATCCTCAAGACAGACTCTCCTGTACTAGACTCTTTTTTTAATGCGTATTTATTACTTCAGGTTACATCTCCATCACATCACAGTGCCCTCTTTCTACCCCTCCCAGTCCCGCCCTCCCACCCTCTACCCCCTATCCCTTCCATCCCACTCCTCTGGAGTTCTTGAATTGCATTCTCTCTCTTAAACTTACCACTCTTTCTTAAGGTTAATGTAATCAGAAGTCTGCAGGTCACTGTTTAAAATTTCTATAGTAGACTATATATGCCATGTTTCTTCAATAAAGAAAAATACATTTGCCAGGCAGTGGTAGTGCATGCCTTTATTCCCAACACTTGCAAGGCAGAGGCAGGTGGATATCTGTGAGTTTGAGCAGGCCTGGTGTAAAGAGTGAGTTCCAGAACAGCAAAGGCAGAATTTTACATATTAAGAGACCCTGTCTTGAAAACTAAAACAAAAAAGAAAAAAAATTAACCATCTATTACAGCAAGTATAGTTTCTACTAAACTCAAAGTATTTTCTTCACTGAATTCAGGCTTAACAGAGTATTCATTTCTATTCTTTGTATTTTTAATTTTAAGAGTTACACACAGCCTGTTTATTTATTCTTCACTGGAAGTTGTATTATTAATTTTACCCTAATAGTATGCAAGGCATTGAGTAAGATACAAAGATGCAAGCCCTGATCAAAGGCAGAAAAGATGGTACACCTGTATCATCAATTTCTCTTCTTTTATGTTTCCTCCTCTTAAGAAAAATGGTAAGGCTGTAGAAATATGATTTTCAGTAATAGTTCTATGAAGATGACCTGGCTAATAAAATCTGAACCCACAATAAAATAAGGAAAAGTACAACTACAAACTTGCTTCTGTCTTCTAAATTTCTAAGTAGGATGAACCTATAAATTATATGAACAAACTGGACTTTGTAATGTGAGTTTCAGAAAGCAAGTGATTCCTCACATACCTGTAGCAGGTGTGCTAAAGTCTAGGAAGAGAATGGTCTCCCACAGCCCTGGTAATGAAGTGAGTCATTAAAGTTAGTTCACTCTAATCAGGCTGACTTATAATCATTATGGCTCATCAGGTAAAGATGCTCACCAATAAACATGAATACCTGAACTCAGTTCCCTTAAGCCACATGGCAGAAAGCAAGAACTGACCTCTACACATTATGACCTTCTCACGCACACTGTATTGTACACCACTTTCCACAATAAATAAATAAATACATTTTAACATGCATCAGTAGGTGGCAGAGAGGAGAGAGGCTATATCTACATTCAGTGTTCTGACCTATGAACATTTGAATGAATAGTAGCCTAACATTCCTGGAAGAAAAAAAAAAGCAAGTTGGATACCAACACCACTTTGGTGTCATGGTACCTCATGGCCAGTGATGACTACCAGACCAGTACCAGGCAAGCACCACATGGGCTCCCAGGACAGGAAGCAAAACAGAAACTAGAAGAATTCTGCCGGGACCTGGATGTGGGGGTTTCAGGTGAGCCAGCCCTGAGGGAGTGAGTGTGGGAGAGCCAGCCCTGCCTTCAGTCTACTATGTGGTGGTGTTGGCTAGGGAGATATGCCCTCCCCTCCCTTTTGCCCTCACCACCATTGGCCGACAGGAGATCTGGCCCAGATGGGGTCACAAGAGCAGAAGAGCTGTCCCTGCCCCTTGCATTCTGCAGCACTCGGAAGAGTAGGCCCTGCACCTTTCCACAGTAGAACTTGCCATGCAAGTAGGGGTTGCAGGTCCAGAACCAGGGCTTAGAGTTGGCCCACCCCAACATCTATCCCATGGATGAACTGCTAGAGTGCAAGAAGAGGTCAGTTCCACAACCCAGGACTGCAAGATCTCCATTACCCAGGACAGTTATGGCATATCTGAGGGGAGTTCCAGTGAGGTTCCAGTACTGATAGAGTAGCAGAAACCAGGGGCCTCATAACAGACCAAGGGGTCATTATAACGAACATTTGCAAGCAGAATGTATGGACAAAGGGGATTATTGTGGGACATACTAAGATACACTGCAGCTTCCATAATGAGCTGTTATTTTTTATGCTGGGACAGATTGCAAGGGTGAAGGGTAGGCCTGGAGGGAGAGGGAAGATGGGAGGGAACAGGGTGCATGATGTGAAATTCACAAAATTTTTTTCAATAAAAAAATTAAAGGAATCAATTATAAGATGGTAAAATTAATATTGTAATAATATAACATGGTGTTTGGGGGAAATCAGCATTTTTATTTTTGTGGAGTAAGGACTGAAAGTCATACTTCAAACAAAAGTCTAATACATATAAAATAATAATTCATCTAAAAAATAAGATGAGGGTGGGAGGATGGGATTGGGAGGGGTGGAAAGAGGGCACTGTGATGGAGATGTAACCTGAAGTAATAAATAAACATTAAAAAAGACTGAATATGTTTAAAAAAATCAATGCGGATCAGGTAAGTTTTCATTTTAAGCATACATTTTTATGTTGTGTGTGTGTGTGTATCTGTGTGTCTATGTGTGTCTGTGTGTAGGTATCTGTGTGTCTATGTGTGTGTGTGTCTGTGTGTATCTGTGTGGGTGTGTGTGTACATGTTCTCACAAAGCCCCACAAATGCCATAGTACTTGTATAGAGATCAGAGGACAACTCTCAGAAGTCAGTTTTCTCCTTTCACTTTGTGAGAATCTGGAATCAAACTCAAACTATCAGGCTATCCTACAAGCACCTCTATCCATTCCATTTCTCTGGCCCACTTTCTTTTAAAATAATAGTTTAAGAAAACAAAACAAACAAACAAACAAAACTTCTTTTAGTTAGACTTAAAGGGATACCTCAGTTTCTAAGTTGTCTGCCACATAAACATAAAGAACTAAGTTCAACCCCTAGAACTCATAAAAAGCCAGGGCTGGTGCTGTCCTGACATGTGCCACCATGCAGCCAGGGTAACCTACTTTGCAAGTCCTTGGTCCCACTGAGAGTCCCTACTCAAAATGTAAGGTAGACAACTTTTTTGAGGAACATCTCCCCAGGCTGACCTCTGGCCCCTAAAGACATGTACATATGTACACGTGTACTCCTACACATAAGAACATATACACAAACACATACATACAAACATATACACCCAAAAAAGTGAAAACAAACTTATAGAAGCTTAATAAAGCAACTTAATAGATTGATAACCTTACTGTAGAGAGAATCTCTGTGCACAGTGTGGAAGCATCACCTGTCAATAAAAAGCTGATGGCTTATTAGCTGAGGCAGGAAATAGGACGTAGAAGTTCCAGTAGGGAGAAAGGAACTCTGGGATAAAGTCAGACATGGGGAGATTCATCCCAAACTCTGATGAAGATGGATGAATGAAACTGAGGAGAGGTAACCAGCCACGTGGCACTCATAGAATAGAATAAATGGGTTATTAAGTTACAAGCCCAAGCTTATGGCCTAAGCATTCATTCATAAATAATTAAGTCTCAGAGTCATTATTTTGGGAACTGGGGTGTGCATGGAAAAGCCCATGGTTACAACTTACAAATACTATATAACTAATAATCTTGCATTTTGTGCAAACAACATGCACAGATGTGCTTAAAATCCTGTTTTTTAAAGCACAAAATGCAATACAGACACATACAGATTATATATATATATATATATATATATATATATATTAACCTGCTTAGGAAAAAATAGCATATTTTAAAGAATTCAAGGATTTTGAATGTAAGTAAACATGTATTAGAAAACATAAATATGTAAAACCATGGTGTTTCAAAAAAAGATTATTTCACAGCCAAAGTACTGTACAACCACAAAATAACGAGTAAAATACCTATATAGGTAGAAATACACTCATCCTTCAAAATTCTTTTGTTCTTATACTTAAAGAAAAATGTTATATTATCAAGAAAAGTAAAAAAAGTTAGGATATGCATAATTTCAATCATAACAATTTAGTATATTCAATGTTACTTAAAACCTACTTTCAAAGTGAATCCCAAGGCATCAGAAATATTTAGCAAAGCTGTATCAAAATAACCATTTTTATTGTGGGCAAAACAAAATCTACACTGCATGCAATCTACATGACAGATTTTCAACCAAATTTATTATTTTCAACTAGAACTGAACAGAACTAAAATGGTGAAGATTAGAAAAATAAAGTCCCATAACCTTCATTGGCCCTTTATCTTCTTGAAGGGTGTCATTCTAATTTGTGTCCGGCAAACACTGAGAATAAAGGGATAACGGAAAGAATAAGATGAATTCAGCTTCTATCAAGTTCGCCCTAAGCCAAAGTTCTAGAAAATGGAGACAGATATTTCTTCGCAATTTCTCAGCTAACAGAGAATCGTAAGAACAAACGTAAGATATTGAAACATCAAACCAGCCTAACATGGAAGGATACACCTTGAATTCTTTGTGCATGAAAGCAGTTTCAAAAGAAAAGAAGGAAGTCCTTTTGTTCTAGGCAAAAGATCATAACTGTAGACCTAGAAAATTTGTCGGTCTTTATACAGAGCCACTTTAGACTGAAAGGGGGAAAAATTAGGTGGGGTTTTTTTAACACAAAAAAACTACAAAACTTTTAATCAGACTTAAATGCACTTGTCCCTTAAATGACCAATGTGAATCTGGTCATTCTTAATGTTTTCTCACTATTGCATCACCTGAATTTTTTTTCCCAGGAAGAAGTCTATTTACATCTTTAGAGTATGGGTTTTATGCAAACACTCTAGACTCTGTCATCTTGGGCATACTGTATACCCTCTCTCTTTCTTTTATAAGTTTTATATACCTGACTCTATCCAGAGTTCCTTTCTCCCTGCTGGAACTTCTATGTTCTATTTCCTGCCTCAGCTAATAAACCATCAGCTTTTTTATGTTTATTTATTACTTCAGGTTACCTCTCCATCACAGTGCTCTCTTTCCACCCCTCCCAGTCCCACCCTCCCACCCTCTACCCCCTATCCCTTCCATCCCACTCCTCTGGAGTGGAGTGTCCCTACATAACAGTCCCCCACCCCAGTTGAGCAGTCATATGAGGGTCAAGAACCTCCTCATACACTGGAGACCTACAAGGCAGCACCACTAGGGCAAAGTGTCTCATTGATAGGAGACAAAGTCTATGTTCATGTTCCCTTTGGTTCATTGGCTTTCTTTTTAACTACTGACTTTTTTCAATTGTTATATTGTTATTCATGTCACATAAAGTAAGTTTACATATCCAATATTGAATGGAATCAGAACTACTTAAAATGAGTAGCTATTCACAGAATCTGCATCAATTGCATTGAAAAGTCCAAAGTATTGTAGCCATTAAATAATTACAACTTTTAGTTCTCCTGCAGGTAGAATTAGACAAGTCTAATCATCCTTCTCACCATGGAAAAAACACTTAGGCAATAGTAAAATATTAAAAACTATTTAATGAGGTTCATTTCCTTCCAAAAGTAAAATGAGTTTGGGCCTGAACAAGCTTTAGGCAAGGGAAGTTTCAAACATAACAGTTTTAAAACTAGCCATTATTTCCCATGCTGAAAAAAAAAATTGCAATTTTATTTCCTAACAGCAAATGAAACTGTCAGGAAAATTTAGGTGCAATAACGTTGGGTGGTTAAACCAACATGCTAGATTTAAAATAAAACTGAATTAAAGGAATTAAAAGTAACTCTTGTGTCAGTTGCCCTTCAAAAATACTACTCAAAACTTACTATTTTCAACAAGTAGAGCTTTCTTGTTCTTGATAAAGTCACTAATGGTGATACAAATGAAATTGTGTGTTGAACAATACGTTGATTAAAATGTACTGCTTTTGGCAACTTTTCCACCTAAATAAGAAGTTGTCAAGCAGGGTGACTTTAGTGGTAGAGGGTTTTAAAATGGTGGACTCAGTCCAAGGTTAGCTAATAGCAGCTGACATGCCCTGGAATCTTGAGGCCTAAATCAACATTGTTTTCACAGCTGTAATTAAGCCACCTAATCAGAAGCACATTTTGACGGGACAGTTTCTGGAAGCCAGACATTACAATTTCTTAAGCCTGGAGCGCAGTGGCTCAGGAGAGGTCCGTATTTAATTTTGGGTTAAAAAGGGGTGGAGGGCAGTAAAATGCGAAAGACCACTGAGATGAAGCAGGTCTGTGTGCTCCTGCCTTGACCAGCCTTGCGCCCCTCCCCCCCTCTACTGAGTCCCCCACACTCTTAAGTGGCAGCTGTACACAGAAAGATGAAGGGCTGTTGCCAAGATCAACAGATGAGCTGGTCTGAACTGGCTCTCTGTGTGTTCTCATTGTAAATTGTGCTGGTGATGATTAGAGAACTCTAGCACAGGATGTCGACTCTTAAAATCATCCAGAGAAAATCTTTTTTTTTTTTTTTTAAGGTCAGAAAAAAATTTTCTAAACTTTTTTGTGGCTTAGTGCATAGTGTTGTGTCTATTACTTTCATATGATTCAAGTGAATTCACCCAAATTAAGCAACTTTGTTATTAAAAAAGAGTGTGGCTTGGCTGGGGTAGGGAACTTCATCTTGGTCTGTCTATACCACAGTGCTGTGGAGAATGCTCTTCCAGTGAACAGCAGCCATGTGGGTCTACCACCTGCCAGCAGAGGATACTACTAACACAATCTAGGATGCCATCGTCACCACCATTCAGTGACTGTGTTGGTAACATTAACACAACTCAATGGCCAGCTTGTTTTCTATAGCGCTATTATATTCTGTAACATTTAAACTTTCAACCCCAGAGGCCATTGTAAGACTATCGATATGAAGGCACTAGTCACTGGAATCTGATTACATTTAGTTCTGCATTTTAATTACATATGGATTCCATTAACTAAACCTTTTTGCCTTATAGGCAACATTTTAATCAAATTACTATGATTTTCAAATATGTTACAATAGTTTGACAAGTTAAAAGTTCACATTCCTAATATATTAAATATCAAAAAAACTGTGCATTAAAAAGGAAATAATTCTTACAAGTATACTAATCTATTTCCCAATTACTTTGGGGACTTTTTGACTACCTAGTTATAAGTTATATTGTGAGGTTTACATGCCTAGTATGCTTTTGTGAATGGTTTCTTGGTACAGAATATAAGCAAATTTAGAAACATTCATTTTATTGATATAAGTTGAAGCAGGAACAACATAAAACATAGAATCCAGAATTCTAAATTGTTATTTATAACTCAAATAAAAAGATTTTAGAGTTGTGCAGGAATTCAGATTTCATTTAATTAAAACTCTTCATTCTAGAGCTAGAAAAACTAAGACCCATGGAGACTGTGTGGCTCCCAGAGCCAAAGCTTTGAGATGACTCAGGGGGCACATTTTCTCTAGAATCCATATTTCCTGTGTCTCTGTGTCATGTTACTTTACAGTGTAACACCTTGCTATCCTATGTAAGAAGAACCCCACACCAGCCAATAAATCAATAAAAAATGTAATGTGGTAAAGCACATACATCATAGAATTCGCCATCTTATTAACCTGTACTTTGTATCACTAAGCAGTAGTCTGCTTCTCAAGTACATCTGTAATTCTGCATAGCCTTCTTACTGCAGAAAGCGGCCTCATCCCAAGGAAACCCCATACCCATTCAGCACTCACTCCCATTGCCTCCATTAATCTGATTCTTGTCTTTATGGATTTGCCAGTTTGAGACATTTCATACAAATGTGGACTCTCAAAGAAGACTAACTGGTCTGTTCTGGTGTGTCTGGTCTGCTATGTATATGCACCTTGGGATTGGAGAGATGGCTCAGCAATTAAGAGAAAACTTGATGCTCATGCAGAGAACCTGGGTTCAGTTCCAAGCACCCACATATCTCACAAGCTTGTAACTCCAGTTATAAAGGATCTAATACCCTTTTGGTCTCCATGGCTGCTGGATCCATACACAGTGGACATACAAACAATTATACACATAAAATTATTTAATTTTAAAAACTGTATTGAACCTTATGGCTAAATAACATACCACTCTCTAGATACAGTGTATGTTTTTATTCCTCCATCAGCTGACTTACATTGAGCAAACCTTCTTCCCTATAGTGAATATTCATCTGCTACTATGCCAAAGTATTTTGTTTGAGTAAGTGCTTTGAATTCTAGTGGATATATACCTAGTAGATTTGCTGTCTCAAACAGAAACTTCAGATTTAACTTACTGAGAAGTCATCAAGTGATGCTAAGTATCTCCTAAGTGTTTGTTGAAAATTTGTGGTTTTTAGAGAAATTTTAAAATTAAGTTATCATTTACCCATTGAATTAAAGAGTTCTTTATATTCTCTACATTAGACCTTAACTAGATATATAATTATAAATATTTTCATCTATTCTGTTAATTATCTTTTCCCCATCTTGGCTTTGTCTTTTCATGTACAAAATGAAAAAGGTTTTGTTTTTGTTTTTTTTTACTTTTTTCTTTTTATTTTCTGAATTTCACATCATACACCCAGTTCCCTCTCATCTCCCACTTCCCCTCAGACTCACCCTTCACTCTTGAAACCTCTCCCAACTTAAAAAAAAAAAATCTCATTGTGGAAACTGTAGTGTGTCTCACTGTGTCCCACAATATTCTCTTTTGTCCATCCTTTTGCTTGCAAATGTTCATTATACTGACTCCTTGGTCTGGTACAAGATCTCTCACTTCTGCTATTTTGTCAATACTAGAATCTCATTGGGACTCCTCTCAAGAATCCTGTTGTTGCCCTGTGTCATGGAGTTTTGGGTCTGTGGAACTGGCCTCTTCATGCACTTCAGTTCATCAATGGGGTATATTTTGGATGGAGCCAACTCAAAGCCCTGGTTCTGGGCCTGCAAGTCCCATATCCAAGGCCAGTTCTACTGTGTTACCCAGATAATGTGCAGGGCCTGCTCTCCAGAGTGTTGCAGCAGGAAAGGGCCTAGACTAGCTCTCCTGCTCTCATGACCTGATCAGGGCCAATTGTCCCACCTGCTACCTGTGGCAAGGGGATCAGAGAGTAGAGGGGATCTCTCTCTCTCTCTCTCTCTCTCTCTCTCTCTCTCTCTTTCTCTCCACCACCACCACCACCAAAAAGCAACAAAAGGCAGAGGTGGCTCTCCCACACTCACACCCTTAGGGCCAGATCACCCACATCTCCCATACCCAAAGCCAGATGCACTATGCTGTCCAGGAGAGGTGCAGGGCCTGCTCTCCTGAGTATTGCAGCATATGAGGGGCAGGGACAGCTCTCCTGTTCTTGTTACCCCATCGGAGCCATGCAAACAAGTTTTTATTTTTGAAGAATTCTAGTACATCTGGGTTTCTTCTGGCCTTGCCCTTTTGATGTTATACCTATGAATCAGTTACCAAATCTAAGCACTTGAATATTTAAACCTGTGGATGGGTTTTTATGGGTTTCCTCATTGTAAGTCTTATACTCAGGACTTTGATCCATTTTGAGTTAAATTTTTTTGTATGATAGGAGGTAAGTGTCCAAGACAATACAATTTAAAAACATTTATTTATTTCTTAGGGCTCAGGGATGCCATGGGAGAGGAGGCAGGAAATATAAGAAACAGAAGGTATGAAGGACACCAAGAAAACAAAATCAAATCTCGACCACCACCAAAGCCTTCTAAATCAACAAGACTGATGCAAATATGAACTCAGACACTGAGACAACATGCACAGGGCCTGCACAGATCTGTAACAGATGGGAAAGAAGAAGTGGACAAAAGCTTCCATCGCTGACCTAGAAGCTATCTCCAATTGAATCACTGCAACTCAAAATTTAGTTTCCTCCAAGAGGGTCTCACTGTGGCAACAAACCACTCTTAAGAGTAGGCAGCATGACCAGCAGTAGATGGCCAACAGAAAATGAACTCAATGGCATCTTTGGAAATTCCTTGTCTTACAATGTCATGCAACATCTTTTTTTTTTTTAATTTTATCATGGGCTGGAGAGGTGGCTCAGTGGTTAAGAGCACTGGCTGTTCTTCCAAAGGATTGGAGTTCAAATCCCAACATCCACATGCAGTTCGAAACTGTCTATATTGGCCAGATGTGGTGACACATCCCTTTAATCCCAGCACTAGAGAGGCAGAGGCAGATGGAGCTCTGTGAGTTCAAGGCCAGCCTGGTCTATAGAGTGAGTCCCAGGATAGCCAGGGCTGTTACACAGAGAAACTCTGCCTCATGAGCTGGGGCAGGGGGGCTGATATGTAGAAACACTCCACTCCAGAGGAGTGGGATGGCAGGGATGGGAGTAGAGGGTGGGAGTGTGGGACTAGGAGGGGTAGAAAGAGGACACTGTGATGGAGATGTAACCTGAAGTAATAAATAAATATTAAAAAAGAGCATCAGGTGTTCTAAGCTGCTGAGACATCTCTCCAACCCCCAAAATACATTTTTATTATTAATTTCTTTGTTTGTTTTACATTGTAATCACCATCCTCCTCCCTCCTCTCCTCCCACTCCCACCTACCTCCCCCAGCCTCACCCCACACATACACACACACACACACACACACACACACACACACACACACACACCCAGTTCCAGCCCACTCTGGCACTTCAAATTGCATAAGGACTCAAAATACACTTTTAAGAATGAACTTTCTACCTATTACAAATAAAGCTGCTATGAACATAGATGAGGAAACTTCCTTGAGATCTGGTGAGGAATCATCTGGCTGTATACCCAGAAGAGGTATTGTGGGGTCTTGAAGTAGAGCTATTCTAAGTTTTCTAAGGTATCACCAGACTCATTTCCATAGTGGTTGTACAAGTTTGCACTCCCACCAGCAAAGGAGGAGTGTTCCCCTTTCTCCACAACCTAGACAGCATGTGCTGTCATTTGAGTTTTGATCGTAGTCATTCTGACAGGAATGAGATGGAATCTCAGAATCATATTGAGTTGCATTTCTCTGACAATTAAGGATGTTGAGCATTTCTTCACGTGTCTCTTGGAAATTCTAGATTCCTCTTTTGTGAATTCTCTGTATAGATCTGTTCCCCATTTTTTGATTGGGTTAATTGATTTGCTGGTGTTTAATTTCCTGAGTTCTTTATAGATTTTGGATATTAGCCCTCTGTGTGGGGTTGGTGAAGATCTTTTCCCAATCTGTAGGCTGCCGTTTTATTTTTATGACAGTGTCCTTTGCCTTACAGAAACTTGAAACAACCCACATGTCCTTCAACCGAAGAATGGATACAGTGGTACATTTACACAATGGAATACTACTCAGCTATCAGAAACAAGGAAACGATGCAATTTGCAACCAAATGGATGGAACTAGAAAAGCTCATCATGAGTGAGCTAATTCAGACTCCAAAAGATACATATGGCACACATTCACTTATAACTGGATTTTAGCTATTATAGTATAGGATAATCATCCTACAATCAATAGACCCAGAAGAGCAGGAACAGGAACTTGGTTACCTGTTAGTGGGACACTCCACCCTAGTGGTACTGCCATGTATGCCTCCTGTCCAAGAGGAAGCTCTTAGACCTCATGTGACTAATGAACTGAGGGGAGCTGATACACAGAGACACTCCACACTGGAGGCATGGGAGGGTGAGAGAAGGGATACAGAGTGGGAGGGAGGGGCCGGGAAGGGGTGGAGGGAGTGGGTGGCAATAGAGATGTAACAAAGTAATAAATGAATGTTTAAAAAAAAAAGAATGAACTTTCTACTGATTTATGTGAATTCTATTTCTACCTGAAATAATCCTCTCATGCTCCCAGCTGTTGTAAGGCTGAGACACAGCTCATATTAATTTGTTTTTTTTTTCAATTGTCATCAACAAGTATTTCCTTAGCAAACAATCTAGTCATTTCATGTGTGCAGAGGCAAGGGCCATAAACTATTCAACAAAGCTTAAGTTATTTAAATGATATGCCAAAGCAATGCTCTGCTTTGCCACAAACATTCTTGAAGTTTTGTCCCTTTTTATGAAAAATAATAAAGAAGAGAAGCACCCAGTTCACTTTATTTTGACATAGACATAATTCATAAATTATTCTACTCAATCTTACTGTTATTGGGGAAGACCACAAAACATACATAGTTTGATGGGAATTAATCAGGAAAATGTGGTACGAGCAAGTCCAGGGGAACTGTGGTTTGTGCAGAGAACATGATAAACAGTAAGTACGTATTGGGCAAATATTATAGAAGGAAAGCTCTTCCAACTAATAGTAACTCAAATAGACCACCACGCCTTAAGGTCGGGTGGTTGAAATAGGTTATAAAATTAGATAGCACACCACCTCGAGGACTCCCCATATGGTAATACACACAGGAAATGATTGAGTAGTCAGACTTACATGATGCCCAGAGAAGAAAGTGGAATGATAAAAGGGCACACAAAGGGGAGCCTTACTTCTGCACACCGGAGCTGGGGTAAAAAGAGGATGGAGCCAGAGGGCCTCTGAATGTCCATGATAGAGGTCGTGCACATTACTTGGAGAAACACACAGAACAAAAATATGTCTTGAGTGCAGCTGTGGCCTGGCCACATCTGTGTTTCAGAAGGTAACTCTGGCACTAATATGGCAGATAGAATGGAAAAGTAAAGATTAGATCTAAGAACATTTGTGTCAAAAGAATGTTCACTTTGCCACAAAGTTTTGAAACATCTCATTTTTAGAAACTGTGGTGAAGAAAAAAGTGTCATTTTATTTGCATGTATATTGTGTGAAAAAGGGAAAGTCATATCCACAGAGGTGGTGAGGAGAGAAGGCTATAAATTTGGTGGTCGAGAGAGTAAGGCTTGGCATTTGTAAATGTGGACATTAGGGGAAACATAGAACAGAATGGCCAGGTTTGTGCATTGGTCAAGAGATGTTGGTAAAGGTAGAATTTGGAAGACAGGGCCTTTCCATGGTTGGATAATACTCACTTTGGCACCTCAATGAATTTGAAGTGTCTGCAGAAAATCCAAGTGTAGACACCTAGCAAGTAATTGATGCTCTTAAGAACTTAATTAGAAAGAAAAATAAGAGTGAGAGGTGTTCAGAAGAAATTTAGTTGTTACCATTCCCTTAAAAACAGACAAATTAGTTAAAACTTCTAGGTGCTAAAATACTATATACCATTCTTATATTTGTTTATCTATACTTATAACACTTCACCAATGAAGGACATACCTATACAAAGTCACATTTATTGTGCATACAAGTTTATTTACAAAATCCTATACAAAGTTTAAATATTATATAAATATAAAGTTCATAATATCATACTCAAAAGTCACTCACCTGATAATGTATCATAAAAGTAGATCTTTTCCTTTTTTAATGTTTATCTATTCAAGTTACATCTCCATCACAGTGCCTTCTTTCCACACTTCCCAGTCCCACTCTCCCACCCTCTACCCACTCTCCCTTCTATCCTACTCCTCCAGAGTGGAGTGTCCCTACATATCAGTCCCCCACCCCAGTTCAACAGTCATATGAGGGCTAAGAGCTTCCTCATATACTGGGGGCCTACAGAATAGCATCACTAGGGCAAAGTGTCTCATTAACAGGTTACTTTTGATGCATTGGTTGTAGTATAGTTATCCTGTACTGTATGGCTAAAATCCGATTATAAGTGAATAGATGCCATGTGCATCTTTCTGAGTCTGGGTTAGCTCACTCAGGATGAGCATTTCTAGTTCTCTCCATTTGGCCACAAATTGCATGATTTCATTGTTTCTGATGGTTGAGTAGTTTTCCATTGTGTAGATGTAACCACAGGTTTGTTTGTTTGTTTTGTTTTGTTTTGTTTTTTATCCATTCCTTGGTTGAAGGACATCTGGGTTGTTTCCAGCTTCTAGCTATTACAAATAAGGCTGCTATGAACATAGATGAAGAAATGTCCTTGTGGTTTGGTGAGGAATCATTTGGATGTATACCCAGAAGTGGTATGGCTGGGTCTTGAGGTAGAGCTATTCCAAGTTTTCTAAGATATCACCAGACTGATTTCCATTGTGGTTGTACAAGCTTGCACTCCCACCAGCAATGGAGGCGTGTTCCCCTTTCTCCACAACCTCACCAGCATGTACTGTCATTAGAATGTTTAATCTTAGCCATTCTAACAGGTGTGAGATGGAATCTCAGAGTCATCTTGAGTTGCATTTCTCTCATGATTAAAGATGCTGAGCATTTCTTCAAGTGACTCGCGGCCATTAAAGATTCCTCCTTTGTGAAATCTCAGTTTAGCTCTGTTTTCCATTTTTTGATTGGATTGTTTGGTTTCTTGGTGTTTAATTTCTTGAGTTCTTTGTAAATTATGGATATTGGCCCTCTGTCAGATGTGGGGTTGGTAAAGATCTTTTCCTAATCTATAGGTTGCTGTTTTGTTCAAATGACAGTGTCTTACAGAAGTTTTTCAGTTTCATGAGGTCCCATTTATTGATTGTTGGTCTTAGAGCCTGAGCTGTTGGTGTTCTGTTCAGGAAGTTGTCACCTGTGCCAATGAGTTCTAGGTTTTTCCCCACTTTCTCTTCTATTCGATTTAGTGTGTCAGGCTTTATGTTAAGGTCTTCGATCCACTTGGACTTATGTTTTGTGCAGGGTGATAAGTATGGGTCTATTTGCATTCTTTTACATGCTGTCATCCAGTTAGACCAGCAGCACCATTTGTTGAAGATGCTGTCCTTTTTCCATTGTACGGTTTTGTCTTCTTTGTCAAAAATTAAGTGACCATAGGTGTGTGAATTCATTTCTAGGTCTTCAATTCGATTCCATTTATCAATGGGTCTGTTTCTATACCAGTACCATGCTGTTTTATTACTATTCCTCTGTAGTATAGCTTGAAATCTGGGATGGTGATACCTCCTGATGTGTTTTTTTTTTTTTTTTTATTGTTCAGGATTGATTTAGCTCTTCTGGGTTTTTTTGTTATTCCATATGAACTTGAGAATTGCTTTTTCCAGGTCTATAAAGAATTGTGGTGGTATTTTGATAGGAATTACATTTACTCTGTATATTGAATTTGGTAGGATGGCCATTTTTATTATGTTGATCCAACCTATCCATGAGCATGGGCGATCTTTCCATCTTCTCATGGCCTCTTCAATTTCTTTCTTCAAGGACTTAAAGTTCTTGTTGTACAGGTCTTTCACTTGCTTGGTTAGAGTTACCCCCAGGTATTTTATGTTGTTTGTGGCTATTGTGAAGGGTTCTGTTTTCCTAATTTCTTTCTCAGCCTGTTTATCTTTTGCATAAAGACGGGCTTCTGATTTTTTTGAATTAATTTTGTATCCAGCCACCTTGCTGAAGGTGTTTATCAGTTGTATTAGTTCTCTGGTGGAATTTTTGGGGTCACTTATGTATACCATCATATCTACAAATAGGGATAATTTGACTTCTTCCTTTCCAATTTGTATCCCCTTGATCTCCTTTAGTTGTCTTATTGCTCTGGATAGGAATTCAAGTACTATGTTGAAGACATATGGGGAGAGTGGGCATCCTTGCCTTGCCCCTAATTTTAGAAGAAATGCTTTAAGTTTCTTTCCATTTAATTTGATGTTGGCTACTGGCTTGCTGTATATTGCCTTTATTATTTCTAGGTATGACCCTTGTATCCCAGCTCTCTCTAGGGCTTTTAGCATGAAGGGGTGTTGGATTTTGTCAAATGCTTTTTCAGATCTTTTCTTTTTTTACTTTTAAAAAAATTTTATTATTTTATGAGTATAGGTGTTTTTCCTGCTTGTATGTATGTGCTCCATGTGCATGCCTGGTGCCTGTGGAGGCCAGAAGAGGATATCAGATGCCCTGGATCTAGAGCTGTAGGTGGTTATGAGCCACCATGTGGGTGCTTGGAATCAAACCCAGGTCTTCTTGAATAGCAGCCAGTGCTGTTGAACACTAAGCCAACTGTCTAGACCTAAAAGTGGAACCTCTCTAAAAGTATCAATCATATAAAGCACTAGAAGTGATGATATGAGGCCGATGCAATGTGTGCTGTTACCTCCAGGACCTTGTTTATTATGCAAAAGAACCCTGAGTTTTTAGGATATTCAAAAACTCTAAACGTTCGGAAAGAATATGAAGATGAAAGATAAAATCTGTGTGTTGGCCACACAGTCATTATGGGTGCCTTATGCTTCCCTTATTCAGTTCTATTAGTATCCAAAGGCCGAGGCTGGACCTGACAACACATAGAGGATTCAATCAGCTTCATTAGAAAGTAAGCAGATTTAGTAAAATGTAAAACAAGTGTTGGTTTACATAAAATGTGGGTGAATTTGGAGGACAAACAGAAAAAAAGTAATTTAGAGTAGGAAAAATAACTAAATCAAAGGAAGGAGGTGCCTTTTAACAGTTACCAAAGATAACTCAGAGAATTTCTCAAGAGCAAACCCTATCACTGCTCATGGACCACCAATCTGGGACAATAGCCTGTAGTGTCCTCTCTCACAAGCTCCCCATATCCCCCAGGGTTGGCTCCCACAAGCTCTGCATCATACTGGACATCTTTCAACTTGTAAGCATAAAGCGCTTGCCTCTATCAGCTCCTAAGTCATCTTTATTATTTCAACTAAGATTTCTTCACCCTACACCTGAATTCAGCCCCCCCCCCCCCAGCTATGGCTCCATTCTCCTCTCTCCTTGTAGTGTTGTAACGGTGAAGAGCTGCCTTGTTCCACACTTCGGTCTCATAGGAAAGACCAGACAAGGGATCAGAGTAACCTGGGTGAGTTCTCCTCAAGCATGGAGTGGGACTCAGGTTCCTCACTCTGTACCAGGGTAGAGTGAGATCTCTCTTAATACATGATGTCATGGTAACCGTTGCTTGTTCTTTTTCCTTGCCTACACATAAAAAAATTTCCTCATAATTAACATATTTTAAGGCTTAACCACGGGAAATGCATAACTAACAAAAAATATGTTTTTATGTTGGTTATAGAATCAATATTTATTATGCACCTACTAATATGCCAGACATTGAATTTATTTTTATTCTTTTAACAGCCTTACAATGTAGGCACTTCCATTTAAATATTAAAAACATCAAAAGTGACACTTAGAGTATCTGTATGAATAACAAACAAGAGTGCCAGGATTTATAAACAGGCCTGCATTACTCGAAAACCTTGTATGAGAGGCCTGTGAGAAAGTGGTAACAGCATGTGAGGTGCGTGGTGGAAGACAGGACAAGTTAACAGCATTCTGAAATGACCAAAATGAATACTAGGGAAACCAAACACAGACATCAAGGGCATGATGATTAGAGGCAAACTCAACTCAGATTACAAAATAAAAGGGAACTGACTGTGGAAGAACAGAGTGGAAACACATGGAGGTGGGGTTGAAATAACCATTGACAACAAGTTTGGGTTTCTATTGTATACAGCTGTTCAAGTCCAGTGACTTTAACAAAAGAGAGGTACATAACCAGAGCAAAAATATATTATCATCATATTATTCAAAATTCATGATATACCTTTATTCATTAAGCATACTATTATACAGAAGCCTCATACCTCATAAAAAATAAAACATATTTGGATTGTTTTCTCCCTTTTAACAGGCTATCAAATTATTACAGAGACTCTCACAGACATTTCTGACCTTCTCAATACCTCTGACAATGTCACACAGAATGAATGACCTGTTCCCATGGACTTTATATGCCTATTTTTGTGTTTGCTATGTTCCCAGGAAAGAACAGGAAACCACAAAGGCAGAGATTATATCTTATCCATATTAATCCCCATGTTTCAAATGATGCCCACTCGAAAAGTAAGGTATAAAATGATCTATACAGAACAGACACAGAGGAGCACAGGTCCCGAATGAGACCATGCTAACATCCAGTCAATGCTTTGCATAGAAGGTGGCACAACATACAAACTCTATTTCTCTGATGCTTAAAACATCTATGTCAGCAGGCACTAATATTCCCAAATATTAGATAAGGAATAGCAGCAGTGAGGTTAAAAATCTTACACAAAAAGAAATTTCAATCTAGGATGCCATGATCTAACACTGCAGTCACCATCATTCCTAGTATACACCACGCTACTCCCCAAGACAAAGAAACTCCCTAAAGCCTATCTATTTAATTTGTTACACTGGAAATATCTCGGGAAAATACTAGTACTAGAAGGACCTGCTGAGGGCTTGTTGGAGGGAGGTTCTGAAAGGCTGATTTCAATGCTGAGATCTGGTTATTGCCCCTTCTGAGGCATTCTCCGATTGGTTAATAAAAGTAGCTGACGGCCAATTAGCTGGGCAGAAAGTGGATAAAAAGGTGGGACTTCCTGACACAGAAACAAGAACCCTGGGATTTACACAGAGGAATCTCTTTCCACCAGGAGACACAGAAGCAGGGAGACATGTGTGAGAGCTCTGCAAAGGTACAGCAGGCCACATGGCTGTTTGGGATTAAGTGGTTCAGGTTAACTTAGATTAGCTAGTTGAGAGTCTGCCCAGTTAATGGCTAAGCACTGAAACAATAAAGGGTCTTGGTGTATTTAATTAATGGGAAAGGGCTGAGGTAGCTTATAGGACAACAGTCAAAGCAATCCAGGCCATCGGCCTTCCGCCAAGACCCAGTGGCTATCCCTCCAGGCCACCAGCAATTCCACTGGTCCAACATAACACTTTATAATTATTAATAAATATTCAGAAGCTGCCCCACCAAGCCCACCCACCAGGCCTATAGGCTTCTAAGGCAAGAAAGGCCTGCTAATCTCCTGCCAGCCCCCTCTCCTCCCCACTCCTCCACCAGCCTAATATAACAAGTTATCGTTATTTTTTAAATGCTTATTTATTACTTCAGGTTACATCTCCATCACAATTTATCATTATTAAGGAAGATATTAGTTAACAGAGTTTAGGTTGCAGGTGGTGAAGGCCACCCTTGGTCCAGGGCTTTTTCCCCAGGACAAGTCGGGCCACCAGTTAAGACAGGCCAGGCCTGCCAGCCTCCTGCCAGTCCATCTGCTGGCCTAATCTTATAGTTTATACTTATTAATAAATACAATTGATAACTAAGTTACAGTTTCAAAGGATCTGAAGCACAAGGGAAAATGAGCAAGGAGAAGAGAGCCAGCCTGGAGATGCCTTCTGTAGAACCGTGGAGCTCTTGTTTCTTTTCCTTTGTTCTTACTTCCTTACAGGGAACCATCTCTTGCCAGACTACTAAAGGAGTACTGACAGCCAGGGCTGGGAGTAAGAAAATCTCCACTTCTTTCCCATTTCTCTCTTTCCCTACTTTGTTCTAAGGGAAGCTTCAGTCTCAGCAACTGTATTGCCATACAGATAAAAATTCTAAGAGAATCTCATCTTTATGGCAAGAGATTAGACAGAAAAGAAACCCCTGGAAGTTGGAGACTTGGGGGAAAGGTATCCAAGAGAAGAGCTGGAGAAAAGGGCCCCTTCATTTAGTGAGTGCTCCTGAGCTGCACATGACTGGGACAAGCTTCCAGCAGCAGGAAAGTGAATCTGAAACTGAAATACAGTGTAAGCCATCTGCCAACTGTGTCAGAACAACTCCTGAATAGAGCACACACAGCATCCTGAGGGCAGTATAAATACAGTGGACATTATGGCGACAGTATTGAAAACACTGGTCCCAGGAAATGTTGCTGTGAACATGCAGTCTGAGCTTAACTTTGCTAGTTAGCTGGTAAACTGAGAAATACAATCCCTAACTACATTTTAACTATTTGTCCTTATACCCACAGACAAGAGCAGTCTCTCTCCTCTTCAAGGAAACTTCTTTCTGATGTAACAGATAGAGACCATTACAGAAAACCACTATGATCAAATTACATTTGTGAGGCCTAGTTCCAACTGATACATCTAACAACAAAACTCCTGGATTTGAGTCAGGATCCTTGAATAAAAGGGAGGTGGAAAGATTCTAAGAGCCAGAGGAGCAGGGAATTTTCTGTGAGACTGTGTCCCCTAGGAATATCAGAAGCTACATTCATAAAGTCTTACCAACATGACGTCCTTACATGAGCTGAACAAGGACGACACTGTAAGGGGAGTTAGACTAATATAAATTAGATTTGGTGAATATCTAGGAGCTTCTGATGCAGTCTCTTAAAGGGGGCATGAAGATCAGCCTGGCACCTGTGAGCATTTGGCATGGCAGCATATGGACCAAAAAAAAAAAAAAAAAAAAAAGGTTTATGGTTTGGCATTGTTGTCAGCTGCTAACAGCCTTACAAAGTGGGCAGAGCCAAGATTAGGCTGAAGCCAGGTGAAACAAGGAAAGACCTTATTTAAGGATGAAGTGGGTTAAGCCTGAGAGTTCCCATGCTAGAGACGATAAGATGCAAGATGGCTTGTATCATCTGGTGGAGAAAATGTAGGTAGACTGAAAAGCTGATCTCAAACAGAGCTGAAAAATAGGACCAGCTCTCCCTGAGGCAGAAAGAAATTGGTGAGCACAGAAGGCCTCAGCGAAGCAGCAAAAAGCCAAGGACTAAATCCTGTGGCACAGTTTTTACCCTGAAGGGTTCAACCAGTTCAAACAGAGGCCTGAATAGGCCAGCCCAACAACTGTTGCAGAGTAGCTGAGTGGCTAATACAAACTGAGTTAAGTTGGCTTAAGGACAACTGAGATGTTCCAGAGAGAAGAAAGCCTCAAGTCTTATTTAAAGTGAAGCTACAGCAATGCAATAGCCAATTTACCCTAAAGGCCCTACGTCGGAGATGTTCCTGAGGAAAGATTGTTCACCGAGTGTAATAAAGGATCGACTCCTGAGGTGTTTCTACTCCTGAGGTGTTCCTGATAACTGAGGACCTGTCTCAGAGATTGTATCCTTCTAAAAGGCTAGGATTAGTTGTTAGATAATAGGCATTTGTAGTCATTAATAGAGTTAATGGTTAGATAATAGGCATTTATAGTTATTAATAGGGTTAGTTGTTAGGTTATAGGGGTTTATAGTTATTCTTGGGGCTAGTTATATTTGTTATAAATGTCTATAGTTATTAATAAATATATTTGATATTAAAAATTTCATCTTCATGACACCAATAGGCATACCAAAGTAGAAGGGGAAAGGTCATGAGGCTTCATTCCTACACAAAGAACTACAGGTGAGTAAGGAATGCTGAGAGTGGGAAAAATGGTTTTTCCCAAAGAAGAGCACACCGGTTGGTTCTCCACACACATAAGTGACGTTATACAGACTAACTGGGTTGTATTTGTGTATTTAGGAATACTATATATTATTATATTTAGAACTTATATACATATATTAATGACAAAATGTCATGAATTGTAAAGAAATCAGGGAAGGGTTTGGAAGAAGAAAATAAAAGGGAAAAGTGAGGTAATTACATTATAATGTCAAAAATAAAAAAAACAGTTAAAAGGAATGATAATATGGGGTCATGTAGGAATTACTAAATACTTGCATTAGGAAAAAACACATCACTTCTATTTATAATTTCTTGGTTAAGTAACTCACCTGGTAAAGCCTAAATTATAAGGCTAGGGAAAGTGCAATCTTCCATGTGACTAGAAAAACAAGAGAGACGTCAGAATGCCTACCATAAACACCAAGTGAAGAAATGACAATCTCACCACTTCTTCTAGCAAGAAAATTAATAAAATTAATAATGAACTTGAAAATATCAACATATGACAAGAATTACAATTTAAAACATGCAATGTGCAAAATGTTCAAGAAATTACTCAATAGACTAAAAATAAGAAACTTTGTCACATTCTTATAGAAGACAATAGGGCTGGAGAGATGGCTCAGCCACTAAAGGCTAGGCTCACAACCAAAAGCATAAGAAGACAGTAAGCACATGGTACTCTCAAGATGAAGCAGAGAGTGAAACTATAAAACAAAGACTAAAGCAGCTGCTGACAATCTTGAAATGAATGAAAGAATAACACTTTCAGCACAGAAAATTATAAAAGGAACAAATTGAAATTTTAGAAGTAAAAAACAGAGTACTGAAATTAGATTTTTATTATGTGCTTCACAGAAGGTATGATAGAGGGAATATATATATATTTACCCTGCATGAACTCATAGAATTCATCCAACCCAAACAACAGGGAAATAAAATAGGAGAAAAGGAATGGGGAAAAGGACACCTTGAATATAGTTTCTGCAGCAAGTTGGTTCAGGGAGATTCTAAGACTTAATGATTGAGGGCCCTCTCACATGAAGGGAAAGATCTAAATACATAGATTCAAGAAACTCACTGAGTAGGACAAACTCCGCCCACTGACCCACAAACCTAACAACTAACTATGCAGCGACATAGTACAATCAAACTGGGGGGAAAATAGTACAGAAAAATCCTAAATGAAAGCCGAGGAAAAAAGTGAGATAATATATGTAAGCAAATAATCATCTGAGAGACTGCAGATTTCACACCAGAAACCAAAAAAGAGAAAAGGAAGTAACAAGACATTTCACAGTGTGAAGACTACTGTCAACAGAATTTCATATGCAATGAAAATATTTTCTAAAAATAAAGTGAAATTAAAACATTGTAAAATGGAAGAGAACTAACAAAATCCATTATAAAATTGAATCTCTAAAAAACAAAATTCTTATGAGTTTTCCTCAGACTGAAAAAAAAGATAGTAAACAGAGATTTACGTCAATTATGATACAATCATGGGAGAACAAATAATTTACATCCTAGTAGGGATTTTTGTTTTTTACTTTCAGAGATTATAACACAATTACATTATTTCTCCCCTCTTTTTCACTCTCTAAATGCTCCTATATACCCCCTCTTCTCTTTCAAATTCAATACTCTCTTTTTTTATTAACTGTTGCTGCATGCATATGTATCTAAGTATATAAATATATATTCCTAAATAAACTTGCTCAGTCTGGATAATGTTGCTTGTGTGTATGTTTTCAGGGCTGACCATTTGGTATCGTATAACGAGTTGGTGTGTGCTCTTCCCTATTTCTCCTGCTCTCAGCAATCCTTAGTTGCCTGTAGTTCTTTGTGTAGGGTTGAGGCCTGATGAGCTCTTCCCCATCTACTTTGGCATGTCTATGGTTGTTGTCCTTGTTCAGTTCACATTTGGGTAGTTATGTTGGTGACATTTTATGGGTGTATTGTATGAAATTACTAGGAAACACAGTATCACAGCGAACTCCCTGGTACTCTGGTTCTTACAATCTTAGTGTTTTGTAGAAGTATCTATTAGAACTAAGCTTCAAGTTCAACATATTGATTGGCGTGGTTTTCTGTAATGATCCTTGATGAAGGGTGAGGATTCCTTGTAAGATTTTATACTTTCTTTGAAGAGTTTAATAACAACTTTAAGATGGATATAAATAAAGATCAGTAAAATAATGAAAAGAGATATTTAAAGAGCCAGTAGACAAGTTAAAATGGAATAATGAAATAAATTCAAACAAAGAGGAAAAATAAATGGAATACAGAGAAACAAAAACAGAAGAAAAATAAACATGTTTTTAGATGGCAGAAAAAAAAACAAGCCTATCAGTAATATTTTAATTATAAATGGCCTAATTACTTAGTTATAAAAAACAGATTTTTAATAAAGGAAAACCAAACCATTCTTTTCTAAAAGAAACTCACAGTAAGTATAAAACATAGGTAGGTAAAAAGAAAAGGATTTTAAAAAGACATGCTATGCACTGAAATGATAAAAGTAGAGTATACTGGACAGAATTTAGGAGGCCTATATGTAGGGGTCTCAAGACAATAGACTGCTGAAAACACTCCTGTCTTAGAATGCCCTGGACCCTCAGAACACACTGCCTCTGTCTCACACCCAGCTGCTAAATCTTTGAGGTAGTGTAAAATCACTATGGTTTGGAAAAAGTCAGTTCCCCCATATCCACCAACAACACCTTTTGTTAAGGTAACCAGTGGCCTCCATAGGTCAAGTCTAAAGGATATTTTCAACCTCTGTTCTACTGTACTTCCAAAGCACCTGACACCACTGACTACAGATTCTTTTTGCAATATTTTATCCCTAAAGTATATTTTTGGTTTTTCTTTCAGAGGCTCCTTTATAACCTTGCCTTATACTCAGGAATTACACTTTGAATTCCCTAGCCTTATCCTTAGACATTTTTAGACTGAACTTTAAGAATCTGTTAATGAAAAAGAGAAAGACCTCAGAAAGGGCAAAGAGCTTAGTTTTTGGAATACACTAATGCTGTCATAGATGGAAAAGTACACACTCAAACTATAGTACAAAGCAGAACAAAATGATGCCACTGATGTGTTAGGCTAGCAAGTAAGCTTCCTGGGATGATGCAATCAAATTGTTTTCTATCTGAATAAACATTATTAAAGTAAAAGTATACACACACACAAACACACACACACACACACACACACACACACACACACACACATGCACATACACATAGCACAACTACTCACTAAGTACAAGGCAAAAATCCAAAGCAATTGAACATTTCTTAGTCGACTTTCCAATATCTCTGTTAGGGAGCAGTTTCATCATCGTCATTTGCAAATGAAAATCCTGAGATCCAAACCCCATTGCTAGCGGTGGACAGAACTAGAATCTGCACACAGATGCTACTGAGGGATTCTACCCTTCTAACTTGGAAGTGAGGTAGAATCCTACAGCTGATTACTACATCTGAGAACAAGGAAGCTCCTTGGGAATTTATAAAACCAACCACTAAGCTAACAAAAATAAGGACCTACTTCTACATTTCTCACTATAAAAATAAGATCCTATGTAATAAAAACACTGCATTTTTACAAGCAACAAAAATGTACTTACTATGTGGGGTATAATTTATATTATAATTTTGTTTATAATTTATAACTATAAACTTCTGCTATAAAAATGTTAATTTGTTGTAATGTATACTTAATAAAGTTGCTAGTGGATACACCTTCAAAGTTCATGCTCTTACCCACCAAACAGTATTGCCATATGTATGTATATCCATATCATACAAAGTCTAAGGCTTGCTTGTCTCCGTCCATCAAAGCTCTTCAGAAGTTGACATTGGAAAGAGCACATACAAATGCTTTGACAAAAATCATCATGAGGATTTGTTACTATTTTAGAAATAGTGGTCATCAACAAAAGAGTGCATATACATAAAGACACTGAACTGAGCAGTCTTCTCCCAAGCTGATACATCACATTGCCTAGAGGAGTCTTTCTAGCATAAATGGTGGTGTGGGGGTGGTGGGTGAGTGGATGAGCAGGTCCACGTCTATAAGATGAGATTGGGCTGGGTTTTCCTCTAATGTCCCACTGGATCCAGCCATGGCAGCTCTTTCCCCATGGTCCGCAGGTGGAACCATCAGGCTTGCCTGCCCAGGTCAAAGACATGTGTTTTTGGCCAGAGAAAACATGGCAGGTCCAGGGAAGTGCCAATACAGTTGGAGGAAACTTTTTCTGATGGCAAGACCACAACAGCTCTGAGGCAGCATATTTGGTGAACTAGGTTTCCTTTATTGCAGCCTCTGTCATGATGGTCTTAACTCTCCCATGGTTCCCTAAAACCATCTAAAATTTCCTGCACTTCTGAGATAGGTGAGAGTCCTTTCGAGCCCTGGGAAGTGTGGGAAGGATTTCTGGGGGTGGATACATTTTATTGACTGAGATTGAGATGCTGGCAATGCTACATGGGAAAGGGTCCCAGACACTTATATGTGTCTGGGCTCACCTGTGACCACCTGTGGGGGTGTTGCTACATGCCACACAAAGGTAGGTCCACGTGCTCCAGAGAGACAGGTGGAAGCAGGGAGAGGGTCTGTCCTACTCCTACGGTTCTCAGTTTGGGGCTTGGAACCCCATCTTTGAGATTTCTGGGGTTTGGATTTGATCAGATCTCCCTGTTCCCAGCTGCATACATCTGGAGTCACACCCAACAAGTCTTCACAGTATATGGGTTCCCTTCTTGAGAAGTACTGCACGAATAAACACACCTCACATGGGAAGTGATGACCAAGGTGTGTTCAAAAGACAAAAGAAGTACAATTTGGGCACAGAAGTAAGTATAATTTCATCAAAAAAAAGTAATCAGTAAAAAATAATAGTAATAATTGGAGAAACAATTTCTGTTTATTAAGTTTTTCCTTTCTTAAAATACAAGCAATTAGTTTTATGTGACTTATAGAAATAAACAATAAGGGATGGTACAATTCGACCCAGTTACCGTAAGCTCAACAGTGCAATACAACAGTAACCAATGAGATCAGAGAATAGACACGAAGAATGGTAAATATGTAAATTCAAATTTTCAGATGTGCAACGTTCCCTCTTTATCTTAATTTCTCTTAGTAGAGGTCAAATTGTCATTAAGTTCTCATTTAAAGATCTAATGAAGTCATAAAAAATTGAACTTACACCCTTGATCCCAAGTAACTGGCTTTTAATGTTTATTTGGTAAATCTCTAATATTTGTCTTCATAAATATTAGGTATCAACTGTGGTCAAACTGTTCTTGGCCCAGAGTGTCTTTGTGGCAATGAAGAATACTCAAAAGTATATGTATTTGTAGAGCTTATCTGGGGTTCAACTGAGGGCAGGGAGTCAACAGACAGTAAATAAATCCATGAAATGCATGGGTCAGTAGATGACAGGAGTTCTGTGACAAAGAAAGGCAGACAACAGCGGAGCAAGGAGTCCCCCAGGAGGGAGGGTCGGCTAGTGGCTTTGGCTCCAAACACCACAGTCCCAAAGGCATCCCTGCAATGCTGGCAATGGAGCTGAAACTGAACAGAGGAGGGAAGAGCCAAACCTGAGGCCAGTCAGGTTAAGCCCTGTTCCACTAAACGTCATCATTTGAAACAGGTCCACAGCTGGACGTTGAAATGGTCATGCCAATGCATCACAACCAAATCAAAATGGAAGGCACATGCTCCAATGACTAATAACCGTCTGAATGTTTGTTACATTCCACTACATCACAAATACATTCAGTTTATAAAACTCCCTCAAATGCATATCCCAAATGCAGAGGGTTTTTTTTTTACTTTTTATTGTTTTAGTTTTAAATTAGTCCAAATTTCATCATGGCTAAAATTTTAAGATATAAAATGAGTGCTGAAACAGAATTTTAATCATATAGATGAATCACAACATGCATCTTTAGCTAGGCATGTTTTATGAATAAGTCTAGTTTTCTACAGAGAATAATCACATGTTCTAATTACCATTTTGGTTATACGCATAATTAATAATATTCTGTCTTAATGGGACACACTGAATCTTCAGAAAGTTATAAGCTTAACTACGCATACTGCCAAACCCAACTATCAGTCGCACTGCCAAACAAAGGAATCCTGATGCAGTGTTTGAGCTTGATAACAACATGTAGATCTTTGTACGTGATACCGTTGAAAATTTAAATGCTTTTTTCTCTCAAATGTTTCTCCAAACTAATTTTATGTTGATTGATCACTTATCCTAATTACACACACACACACACACACACACACACCCACACACACATAGCCAAATGATCTTATGAGCAATAAAAACATAAATAAAAATGTGGCCAAGACCCAAAGAAGACAAAACTGTTTTGGTCAGGACTTACCGACTGTAAACTTTCATTCTCTCTTAGACAAGCTGTGTGGAGCTCGGACTTGAGAGTTGCAATATGATTCCGGTGTGATGTCATCTCCTTCTCTAATGTAGAGATTCTAGCACTTGCAAGCTGGTAGACATCCATGAAACTTTTAATCATGGCCTTAGAAATGAAAACAGTGTCACATAAAATTCAAATAAAGTTGTCCCCAAAGAAGAATTTCTGTAATTTGAAAGCAAAATCATTGAAACTTACCAATAAACAACTTTTATAGTTTCTGGAAAATGAAGCTGAGCTTCACATTCTGTACCGAAAATAGTGACTATGAAAGCTTTAGAATGGATGGGGAGATAGCTCAGTGGGGAAAGTGCTCGCTGCACAAGCATAAGAGCAGAGTTCAGTCCATAAGAGCAGAGTTCAGTCCATAAGA
>CAJQZJ010032443.1:8164500-8188504 GCA_907164525.1 Lophiomys imhausi
CATAAGAGCAGAGTTCAGTCCCTAGCACCCATGCAGAAAGTTCAGCATGGTGAGGCACATTATAACCCCAACTTGGGGAGACACAGGAAGATTCCTGGAGCTCACTGGCCACCACCTACCCTAATACTCTGCCTCAAAAAACAAAGTTAATGGCCCCTGAGGAACAAGATTGGCCTCCACATGCACACATGTGCACATACACTTTCACACAGAGTGTACACACATGTGAATGTGTGTGGGTTCACAAAGAGTGAGAGAGAGAGAGAGAAGGTTTTGGAAAAATAATTGAGTCTTCATTCCAGAAGATTTATTTAAATGAGATGTACTTTGATCTTATTGTGCTTAAAGTTTAGAACACAGGTTTTAAATATGGCATACCTATTTTCTGTATTAAAATTAAATTCCAGTTATAATTTGACCTAAATTTCAGTCTTATAAGAGACAAGACATGGATTTATGAATAACATATTAACATTTCATAATGAGCTGAGTTAGTACAGCTTCATTGTTTTGAAGCAAAAGAACTCAAGTAATCCTGATTCATGAACTGGGAGAGAGGTGTAATTATGTCCATCATATGACACCAAGGTATCTTCAGAACAACCTGCATAGTAACACAAGCAGGTGCTGGGCAACTTATCATCTTCCCTAAATAGTACAGATTTGGGGGTTGATGAGCTCTGTATCACGGCTGAATCATATTCTATAGACTTTTTCTTAAAAGAAATCTTCAGTGAATTTTAAGCCCAAGGGATTTTATTATACCCTTTTCAACTAATCTTTCAAAATGCTTCAAGTACATCAACATTAATTCAAACATTTCAAAGATGTCCAAAAACAGTATCATGGTATTTATGAAGGAAATATTCCTACTACAGCATATCATGCAAGGAGAGATGGAGTCTAAGAATACGCAAATTTCATTCAGTCTGATGGTCTGAACTGAGAATGAATTGAGAGACCAGGTATTCATTTTAGCAATTCTGAATGCATGTGAAAAATAATTTAGTAAACAAGTAAAAACTAGTATTCAGTGTCTGAGAAGCAGATGTAGGTGAGTTACTAAAAAATTCGGAGGATTTATGTAATAAATTCCCACTTGCCCTCAAACATCCTTCTCAGACAGCATCCCTTTCAAAAGCCATCTCCAAAGCCCAAGAACTATGGTTAGCCTCTGTCCTAGCTCCCTGGGGGCTGCTCACTCCGGCTTTGATTGTCGCATTCACTGGAGATATTTACCACTTTGCATGTCTTTCTTCTTTACTAGAAAAGTAGTCTGTGAGGCCAGGCTCTGTCTACATGTCTGTATTCCCGAGAGAGCACTCCTCATTGAGTATTTGTTTGAGTAAATGAGTGAAGCAACAACTTTTGAAAAAGTATTAATTTAAAAATAGAAGAGATTAAAAACTGCAATCCATCCATTGCTATAAACTACCTCATAGAAAAGAATAAAGATACTTGGAAAATATAATCTTAATGTCCACTCTAATAGATAAATTATTAATCACACTTTTCATAGCTTTAGGTATAAAGAAGAGTACCTAAATCAAATTTAAATGTAAATTCTCTCCAACAGTAAATCATGATACAACCTGGTGTGTGGGTAGATAGCCCATGTCCTTATCCTACCCCACCTTGAGTCATTTTAAGACAAGTTTATATCTAATACTAACAAGGTATTTCCTGAAGTGTCAAAAGCATGTGAAATTCACATACAAATGAGGCTGGAGGTGCAACTCAGTGCTAGAGTGCATGAGGATTGCGTTTATCCCCAAGGTGGCAAAAATATCCAATTACATCTGTTTCTTCCCGTGTCAAATCTCTCTTTGTTGTTATGAGTTCATTTCTTTACTCCAATGAGATACTATATCCACCCGGTTCTTACTCTGTTACATATACAGCACAGGGTCCTAAGGAAATACCATGAAATCTGCAGGGCATCTGTCTCCTCTCAATACATGAAACAGGAATAAAAGTCCCTCTCTTGTCTACTTCCAAACTGTTGTGAGGCCCAGGTAATTACAATACATAATGCTTATTGGTTATTTACTATAGTCAGGAACTACAGTACAAGCTTAATTACATTCCTTTATAGTAATCATATAGGGAAGATACTGGCTTTAATCTAATTTTTCAGGGTAAAGCATAAGGACATTACCAAGCTAGCAATATAGCAGTGGGATTCAAATCAAAGATCATTTAAAGCAAAGCTTTCCTCCTAACCCTTTAACTGTATTATATAGCTCATATAAGGCCTTCTGAAAGTGATAAACTCCAGAATCTCACTGTAATACTATTTATTGTTTGATCTGTAACCTCTGCAGTGAAATCCTAATGACATAACTCTGACAGGTGACTCACATATGTGCATACATATACCATAAACATTGTAAATATTAATATATTTTGCTATATACAGATCTAAAATGTATAAATGACTAAATATTCATAATTGCTTATTGAGTGAAAATAGGAATTATTCTTCAGTCAGCAAAATGATCTTAGATTATCATTTCACTGTTAAGTCACCAAAGAATCAGCCCTTAATATTTTGAGATGAAACAGTTTAAAAGAAACCTTGCTTCTTAAATTTGTAGAAAGTATTTCCTAGAGTCTCAGATGAATAGGGAATACATAATATAAGATCCTTCAAAGCCCGTTTTAAAAAACATAAAGCATTTAAGAATTTAGAAAACAGCTAGCTGTCCTAGCTTGCATAAGGTCTGGGTTTGACCCAGTACCTCAATGACCCAAACCATGAAGTTCAGGATGCCAGTGAGGTCAGTTCCTTAACAACAAACAACAAAGATATAAGACATAAAAATAGCTCTCTGAATTCAAAGGGATGGTGGAAATGGGGAACAAGTGCCTCATGACTCTTGATCTATCCTCTGGAGATGACCTTCTCCATACCACCTCCTACGTTAAATCTCCATGTTTCACAAGGAAAACACGGAGCAGCATGAATGAGACTGTGCAGGGCACCAGGAGCCTGAGTGTCCTGTGATCTTTCACCCTAGGAACTTTGAAAACACCCTGCAATGAACTAAGTTGGTACCTCACGGGTTCACGTAGTTATCTAAAAAACAGGGGGAAGATTTCTGGACCAAAAAGATAAAATATGTAGTCTAAACAATTGACATTAGCAAGGTGAGAGAAGCCAGACATGTAAAATCCCCTCTGCCTCCATTACTGTTCTACTGCTGTGACAAAGCAATAGGACCAAGAGCAACTTGGGGAGGAAAGGACTTATTTTTCTCAGAATTCTCAGGTCATAGTCTGTAACTGAGGGATGTCAGGGCAGGAAATGAAGGCAGGAGCCTGGAAACAGGAAGACAAGTAAAGCATGGAAGAATGCTCCTTACTGGCTTGCTTCTTATGGCTCACTCAGCCTGCTTTCTTTCTCTTTTTCAATTAATTAATTTCTTTATTTACTTTACATCCAGATCACACTTTCCCCTCCCTCCTCTCTTCCCAGACTTTCCCCTCACATCACTTCCCACTGCCTTCCATCCACTCCTTTTCCCTTTCTCTTCAGAAAAGGGGAGGCCTACCATGGGTATCAACCAGCCCTGACAGTCTGTTTTCTTATAGCATCCAGGACCACTTGCCTAAGGGTAGCACCACACCCAGTGGGCAGGGCCCTCACACATCAATCATTAATCAAGAAAATATTCTATTTCCAGCCAATTCAAACTTGTATCAACTTGACAAAACAACAAACAAACAAAACCCAATCAAAAAAAAAAAAAACTAGTCAGCAGGGCACAGTGGCACACGCCTTTAATCCCAGCACTCAAGAGGCAGAGGCAGGCAGATCTCTGTGAGTTCAAGGCCAGCCTGGTCTACAAAGAGAATTAAGGACAGCCAGGGCTACACAGAGAAACCCTGTCTCGAAAAAATGAAAAAATAAAAATAAAAGAAAACTAGCCAGTACACTCTATTCATTTTAAAAAAAGAATGTATATACTTTAGATTGAGAAAGATTCTGAAATACAAAGAGGTAAATGTTATTTGAGGACAAAAATGTTTCCCATGTTATGTGCTGCCTCTAGATTATGTAGCAGTCAGACTTCAAAACTGAACATCAGAGAAAATGCAATCACTAGAGCCCTGATAGTAAGAGAAGAAACTAGTGAAAAACATCCTAAAATGTAAACACTAAAATATTAAACCTTTTGTCTAAACTTGTAAATATTTTTCATTTCTATGTTGTAAAAGATACTGGGTAAAACAAATATGCTAAACACAGTAGATATATGAAACATAATTAATTTCCACAAAAAATAATTGTGGAAATTGTTATACAGAATTTATGTAAATTAAATGAGTATTATATACATGAAAAGATATTAACTACAATTATGCATTCTGTGCATTCAAGTAAATGTTATCTATGATAATAATTATATTGAATTAGGAAAATTAGTGTATTAATTCATCAAAAATTAAATATATCAGTATTAGATATAAGGTAAAATAGTTAAATATATTTATATACATAGTAAAATAGGTCCTTTCTAAAGAACCATCAAGGTCTAATCAATAGTTATTCGCTGCAATAAACATCTCAATCTTACAATGATGATAATGCTTATAACTTTTCATATCAAATTTGTTGACCCATGGGATGAATCCAAAAATAGAAATACAAATGAAAACAACAATTCAAAGAATCAATGAAATGAAGAGTTGGTATGTTGAAAAGATTAATAAGATTGACAAACCTTTAGCCAAACTACCCAAAAGATAAGAAGATCAGAATTAATAAAATCAGGAATGAGAAGTGGAAAATTACAATACTGAGGAAAATCAAAGAATCACAAGAATATACTTTAAAACTATAAACTAATCAGTAAACTGGAAAGTCTAGAAGGAATGGACGGACTTCAAACTGCATATGGCTGTTGTAAGGATACTGTTGCTCTGATAAAACACCATGAACAATGTAATTAGAGGAGGAAAGGATTGATTTGGCTTATGTTTCCACATGAATGTTCATCATTGGAGGAAGTCAGGACAGGAACTCAAGCAGGGCAGGAACCTGGAAGCAGGAGCTGACACAGAGGCCACGAGGGATACTGCCTACTGGCTTTCACATCATGGCTTGCTCAGACTACTTTCTTTCTTTTTTTATATTTCCCATGTCCTGTTTGGTTTTTTGTTATTTTTTAAATTTATTTATTTTTTCAAGTTACATCTCAATCAAAGACCTCCTCCCCTCCAGGTCCCACCCTCTTCCCCATCTCTGTCTTGTCCTTCTCCTCGGATGAGGGGAGCCCCCCACATATCAGCCCCCCTCAGTTCATCAGTCACATGAAGGCTGAGTTTCTTCTTGTATTGGGGCCTGATATGGCAGGCTAGCTAAGGTAATATGTTCCACTAATAGGTAACAGGGTCCATCACATGCTGCTGGGTGGAGTTTTTCATAGGATAGTTTTGCTAGGTTCCTGTCTGTTTAGGTCTGTAGGTTGTAGGATGGTTATCCTATGCTATATAGTTAATATCCACTTACAAGTAAGTACATGTCATGTGCATCTTTCTGGGTCTGGGTTAGCTCATTCAGGATGAGCTTTTCTAGTTCCATCCATTTGGTTTCAAATTGCATAATTTCCTTGTTTCTGAAAGCTGAGAGTATTTCATTATGTAAGGAAATCTGGGTTGTTTCCAGTTTCTGGCTATGACAATAAATCAGTCTACTTTCTTATAGAACCCAGGACCACCATCTCAGAGGTGTTACCACCCACAATGGGCTTCTCCCCCACTCCCATCAATCACGAATTAAGAAAATGCCCTACAAGCTTGCCTACAGCTGGATCATATAGAGGCATTTTCTCATTTGATCCTCTCTCCTCTCTGATGACTCTAGCTTGTGGCAAGTTGACATAAAACTAGGCAGAACAATGATCCATCAAAATTAAATCAAGATGAGGAAAATAATTTAAGGAGACAATAAAAACCAATGAAATGGCTATCACAGCAGTGCTGGGTGTGGAGCGCTGGCTTCTACCTTCCCGCGCGCGAGACACTGTCAGATGCTGGCACATCGCACTGTCTGTCCCCTGTCAGAACTGGAAGGCATTTTGCAGAGGAGACTGCAGTTTAACGAGGTTGAGTCGTTGAGCTGGCAGACAGGAGAGCTAAAACCCTTACTCAGAAAACCAAAACCGGGGGGATCCAAGATGGTGGTGGCCATTTTAATCTCGGGGAAAACAGTCACAAAATGGCAAGTGTTATAGGACGCTGTACAAACAAATCTGAGTGACTCGATCCCCCTGGGTCTCACCCAACTACTCAGGGACCATTAAAAGTCCCTGGGCAGGATGCTCCCTCCCACTCTCGGACACGTATGGAAGCTGCTGAAACCAGGAATCGGGACCCCCCACCAGGAGAGAGACACACCAGGTAAATTCCAATCTAATACCCAGCGAGAAGATTCAGACCCCACACAGGGATACTCTCCAGCCTGCGGGGCCAACCCCAGGTCTCCCACAGATGATCCAGCTATCTGGCAAAGGGTTGCAGACCCGTGGAAGTGCGCGCGGATCAGCTGCAGAGTACCCGTCTGGCTGCAGATTGCGATCCACTGGGGTATATGGGAACTTGGTCCACCGTGATGTCACTTGCCAGTTTCCAGACCTGGGCCGTGGGAGCGGCAAGGCTACAGGGGGTGAACGCAGATTTACCCAATGCAGGAGCCAATCCTGGGCAAACTGTGAGGTATTTACAATTATTATCAGACTTTTTTGCTAGTACTGGCCGTTTTGGCGGGGAAGCAGAGCTTACGTGTATACAGCTCCACCCCCTAGATTAGTTAGGTCTCCACCTAGGAGGCGGGGCTGAATGGCTCACCTTACAGGGGTGGAGTCAGGAAATTCGACTGCTACACCAAAGCGGCCCTTTTGGATCCAAGCCCAGAAGACAACAGGAGCAGAGGGCTAAAAACTTCCAAATGGCCAAAGAACCCAAACAAAAAAAAAAAAAAAAAAATCAGGGCGGAATGACAACAACAAAAGAAAGCAATGCTAATTCATCCAGCCCGGACCACCTCACCACACCTGAAACACATGAAAATGATGACAATTTTACATTATGGAAAGTGATAGAGTACCTTCAAGAGGAACTTAAATCTATGAAGGAATTCAAAGAAGCTACAATTGCAAAAATGAAAGTGATGGATAACACCATTAGAGAACTCCAAAACAAGGTGGCACAACTTGAACAGGAAAAAGACAGGGCAATGGAAGACTTCCAAGCAAAGACAAGCAAATTGGAGCAGGAAATGTACAAAACGAATAAAACCATTCAAGCCATGAAAATGGAAATGGAAACAATAAAGAAAACACAGTCAGAGTTAAAAGTGGAAATGGATGTAGACAGAATACTGTCCAAAAAGGACAAAACCTGGAAGCAGGTAAGTCGACAGCCTAGCTCTGCCAAGACAGGGTAGGTAAGTCCTTCATAACCCCTGCTCTACAATCAATGTCTGTCAGAGAAGCGGAGCCAAATGACTGAAGAGCGATGCTGTAATGTATGGAGAGAAAATGGGAACTGACCAGGCAGCCACTGGTATGTCATTTCTTATTTGGGAAGCTGCAGACCCTGAACTTCCTATAAAATCAGATATATTTATCCCTCTCAGGTCTCTGAGGTGATTGAAGAACAGATAGATAAAGTCTCATAATTAAATTTTCAGTTGTTTAGGAGTCAAGAGAGTGTTATACATCTAAGAAGATACTTTTAAAATTGTGTTGCAATTAGTGTGAATGTTGAGTCAGATATAGAACTTTAAACTCATGGAGATGTTTAGATAGTAGAATGTTAAAGTCAGGTACCAAAAACATATGGATTGGTCATTGGGAATGTACGTTAAGCCATATAACCCTCATAACTGTGGCCTAATTACCTCTGTTGTACTGTATTGTATTTATTATTATAAGAGAAAGAGCCATTTGTTGGAATGAAAGGAGAAACTGTAGGGGGAAATAAGATATAACTTAAACTTAAAAGAAAAAAAAGGGAAGAGAATGGGGGGTTGAGGGTTGGACGGTAGGACTGGAGGGGGAATAGGGAGGGGACTGCGATTGAGATGTAACTTGAAGAAATAACAAATAAAGGAAAAAAAACAAAAAAGTGGAAATGGAGAATTAAGGGAAGAGAACTGGCACTATGGATATGAGTACAAAAAATAGGATTCAAGAGATGGAAGACAGGACCTCAGGCATGGAAGATTCAATGGAAGAAATCAGGACAACATCCAAAGAAAATGAGAAAGCTAAAAAATCTCTCACCCACAACATCCAAGAAATCAAGGACTCAATGAAAAGATGGAACCTAAGAATTATACGCATAGAGGAAAGAGAAGACTCCCGACTCCAAGGTGCAGGAAATATCTTCAACAAAATCATAGAAGAAAACTTCCCAAACCTAAAGAAAGAAAAGCCAATAAAATTCCAAGAGGCTTACAGAACGCCAAACAGATTGGATCAGAACAGAAACTCCTCTCGCCACATAATAATTGAAACTCCAAATGGAGAGAACAAAGAAAGGATATTAAAAGCTGTAAGAGAAAAAGGCCAAGTCACATACAATGGCAAACCCCATCAGAATTACACCTGACTTCTCCTCAGAAACTTTAAAAGCTAGAAGGGCCTGGACAGATGTCCTACAAGCCCTGAGAGAACATAGATGCCCACCCAGACTACTATACCCAGCAAAACTCTCTATCAACATAGATGGAGAAAACAAGATATTCCATGACAAAATCAAATTTAAACAATATCTACCCACAAACCCAGCTATACAGAAGATCCTAGAAGGAAAATTCCAACACAGAGAAGATAACTACACCCAAGAAAACAAAAGAAATAGAAATCTCCACAGCAACAAAACAAAAAGAAACCCAAGACAAACACCTATACCAAAATAATGGGAAATAACAACCCCTAGTCACTAATATCCATCAACATCAATGGACTCAATTCGCCAATAAAAAGACACAGACTTACAGATAGGATTCGTAAACAAGACCCATAATTTTACTGCATACATGAAACACATCTCACTATTGAAGATAGACACTATCTCAGAGTAAAGGGCTGGGAAAAGGTTTTCCAAGCAAATGGACCCAGGAAACAAGCTCTAGTAGCCATCCTAATATCAAACAAAATAGACTTCCAATTGAAGTTAATAAAAAAAGACAGAGAAGGGCATTACATACTCGTTAAAGGAAATATTCATCAAGAGGACATCTCAATATTGAACATCTATGCCCCAAATACAAAGGCACCTATATTTATAAAAGAAATGCTTCTAAAACTTAAATCACACATTGATCCCAACACTTTAGTAGTGGGAGACTTCAATACCCCACTGACAACTATGGACAAATCATCAAGACAGAAGCCAAGCAGAGAAATAATGAGTCTAACAGAGATCATGAACCAAATACACCTAACAGATATCTACAGAACATTTCACCCAAACACAAAAGAATACACCTTCTTCTCAGCACCTCCCAGAACCTTCTCCAAAATCAACCATATAGTTGGACACAAAGATAGCCTCAACAGATACAAGAAAATTGAAATAACACATCGAATCTTATCAGACCACCACATAATAAAGTTGGACTTCAACAGCAAAAGAATCAACAGAAGCCTACACATACATGGAAATTGAACAACTCTTTACTACATGACCACTGGGTCAGGGAAGAAATAAAGGATATCAAAGACTTCTTAAAAATCCAATGAAAATGAAGACACAACATACCCAAACCTATGGGACACAATGAAAGCTGTGCTATGAGGAAAGTTCATAGCACTAAGTGCCTTCAAAAAGAAAATTGTGACAGCACATATTACCAAATTAACAGCTAAACTGGGTGAATTGGGGAAAAAAAGGAGCAAACAACCCCAAGAGGCGCAGAAAGCAGGAGATCATCAAACTTAGGGCTGAAATCAACAACTTATAAACAAAAACAACTATACAAAAAATCAATGAAACCAAGAGTTGGTTTTTCAAGAAAATCAACAAAATAGACAGACCCTTGGCCAAATTAACTAAAAGGCAGAAGGAAAAAACCCAAATCAACAAAATCAAAAAAGAAAAGAGAGAAATGACAACAGACATTGAGGAAATCCAGAGAATATTTGCATCCTACTTTAAAAATCTATACTCGGGGGGACAAGATGGCGGTGACCCGCACTGATGCATTTTGAACGTGGGAGAAAAGAGCCATGAAAAGTACAGAGTTATTGTACACTGTGCAAAAACCGGAGGGGCTAGACCCTCCGGAAACACTCACAGCTCCCAAGGGACTGTTAAAAGTCCCAGGGCAAGGCTCTCCCCGCATCTCTCTCAGACATGGAAGCCAATAAATCCGGGAATCGGGAACTCCCATTTGGAGAGGTGCCTGGTAAGATTGACCCAAATACACAGCAGGCAGAATCAGAGGCCACATGGCGATCACCCACTAGCCTACCGGGCTCCCCACACCTCAGGAGGACCTTATAGCTACTTAGGAAACTTTGCGGGATAGTTCAGGTCATAACAAGGAAGAAACAGGGCACCTGGCAGGTGGTCCGCAGCCGCTCGAGCTACGGAGGATTCGAGAGAGCGGGAAGCTGGTGGGCAGAGCAGTCAGGGTGGGAGGCAGGCACAGGTGGGTGGGGCTGAAGCTCTGCGCACCCAAGGCAGAGCAGCTAGGGAGGGAAGCCAGCACAGGCGGTAGGCGGTGCCGAAGCTCCGTGCACCCACAGCAGAGCAGCTATGGAGGGAAGCCGGCACAGGCAAGCGGGGCTGAGGGGCCAGGCCTGTGGCGGAGAAGCCTAGTGGGAAACCAGAAGCCAGGGGACCATAGCTGTATTGTGGAAAACCCAGACATATTAGGTGTGGAGCCGGGACCTCTCAGCCTCCTTGATGACAAACAAAGCCCACAGAATCTGTGCCTGGGCAAACAGGTCCATACCATCAGAACCATTACAGGCTGATCACTCAGTGTGCAACATAGAGAAGTCTGAATTGGGAGCAGTGAAACAATGCCAGACCATTACTCACTACCTGGGAATAGGCTGCACCAGCACACAGTGATTCAGGCTATTAAAACCACAGTGACCCTGAGATCCCACTGTAAGCCACGATAGACAGCCAAGCAATTCGACTCCTACACCAAAGCATCCCCTGTGGATCCAAGCACAGAAAACGATGAGAACAGACAGCTAAATACATCCATATGGCCAAAGTTCCAAGAAAAAATAGAATTCAAGGAAATATGACTCCAACAATGCAGAATTATCCTAGCTCACCCAATTCGGATGACCTCACACCAACAGAAACACATGAAAACGATGGCAATTATGCATTATGGAAAATGATAGAGTCCCTTCAAGAAGAACATAAATCTATGAAGGAATTCAAAGAAGTCACAATTTTACAAGTCAAAACAACGAACAACACCATTAAAGAACTTCAAGCCAAGGTGACAGAGCTTGAAAAGGAAAAGGACAAAGCAATCAAAGATTTTCAGACAAAAGCAAGCAAGCTGGAGAAGGAAATGTACAAAACGAACAATACCATACAAGACATGAAAATAGAAATAGAAACAATAAAGAAAACACAGTCAGAGTTAAAAGAGGAAGTAGAGAATCAAGGGAAGATAACAGGAACTACGGATGTGAGTATCAACAATAGGATGCAAGAGATGGAAGACATGATCTCAGGCATGGAAGATTCGATGGAAGAAATCAGTACAACATCCAAAGAAAATGAAAAGGCTAAAAAAATCTCTCACCCACAACATCCAAGAAATCAAGGACTCAATGAAAAGACGGAACCTAAGAATTATAGGCATAAGGAAAGAGAAGACTCCCGACTCCAAGGTCCAGGAAATATCTACAACAAAATAATAGAAGGAAACTTCCCAAAGCTGAAAAAAAGAGATGCCAATAAAAATCCCAGTGGCTTACAGAACACCGAACAGATTAGATCAGAAAAGAAACTCCTCTCGCCACATAATAAATGAAACACCAAATGTACAGAACAAAGAAAGAATATTAAAAGCTGTAAGAGAAAAAGGTCAAGTCACATACAATGGCAGACCCATCAGAATCACACCTGACTTCTCCTCAGAAACTTTAAAAGCTAGAAGGGCCTGGATAGATATCCTACAAGTCCTGAGAGAACATAGGTGCCCAGGCAGACTACTATACACAGCAAAACTCTCTATCAACATAGATGGAGAAAACAAGATATTCCATGACAAAATCAAATTTAAACAATATCTACCCACAAACCCAGCCCTACAGAAAATCCTAGAAGGAAAATCCCAACCCAGAGAAGAAAACTTCACCCAAGAAAACAAAGGGAATAGAAAACCCCTCAGCACCTAAACCAAAAGAGGCACAGGACCATCACCTATACCAAACTAATGGGAAATAACAACTCCAGGTCAACATCAATGGACTCAACTCCCCAATAAAAAGACACAGGTTTACAGAGTGGATCCGCAAGCAAGACCCGTCCTTTTGCTGCATACAAGAAACACATCTCACTACCAAAGATAGACACTACCTCAGAGTAAAGGGCTGGGAAAAGGTTTTCCAAGCAAATGGACCCAGGAAGCAAGCTGGAGTACCCATCCTAATATCAAACAAAACAGACTTCCAACTGAGGTTAATGAAGAAAGACAATGAAGGGCACTATATACTCATTAAAGGGAATATTCATCAAGAGGAAATCTCAATACTGAACATCTATGTCCCAAATACAAAGGCACCTACTTTCGTAAAAGAAACACTTCTAAAACTTAAAGTGCACATCGATCACAACACATTAGTAGTGGGAGACTTCAACACCCCATTCGCAACAATGGACAGATCATCAAGACTGAGGCCAAACAGAGAAATATTGAGTAACAGAGATGATGAAACAAATGGACCTAACAGATATCTACAGAACGTTTCACCCAAACACAAAGGAATACACCTTTTTCTGAGCACCTCACGGAACCTTCTTCAAAATCGACCACATAGTTGGACACAAAGATAGCCTCAATACATACAAGAAAACTGAAATAACACCTTGTATCTTATCAGACCACCACGGAATAAATCTGGTCTTCAACAGCAAAAGAATCTTAAGACCTTAACATAAGGCCGGCCACACTAAATATACTAGAAGAAAGATTAGGAAAAACCCTCGAACTCATTGGCACAGGTGACAACTTCCTGAACAGAACATCAACAGCTCAGGACCTGAGATCAACAATCAATAAATGGGACCATATGAAACTGAAAAGCTTCTGTAAGGCAAAAGACACTGTCATTCAAACAAAACGGCAACCAACACACTGGGAGAAAATCTTCACTAACCCCATATCTGATAGAGGGCTATTATCTAAAATCTACAAAGAACTCAAGAAACAAAACGCCAAGAAACCAAATAATCCAATCAAAACATGGGGGACAGAGCTAAATAGAGAATTCACAAAGGAAGAATCCCTAATGGCTGAGAGACACCTAAGGAAATGTTCAACATCCTTCATCATCAGAGAAATGCCACTCAAGACGACCCTGAGATTCCATCTCACACCTGTCAGAATGGATAAGATAAAGAGCTCAAATGACAGCACATGCTGTCGAGGGTGTGGAGCTAGGGGAACCCTACTCCATTGCTGGTGGGAGTGCAGGCTTGTGCAACCACTATGGAAGTCTGTCTGGCGATATCTTAGAAATCTAGGAATAACTTTGCCTCAGGACTCAGCCATACCACTTCTGGCTATACACCCAAAGGACCCCTCATGGAGTCATAGGGAAGTCTCCTCATCTATGTCATAGCAGCCTTATTTGTAATAGCTAGAAATTGGAAACAACCCAGATGTCCCTCAACTGAAGAATGGATTAAAAAACTGTGGTGTATCTATACAATGGAATATTACTCAGCTATCAGAAACAATGAAATCATGCAATTTGCAACCAAATAGATGGAACTAGAGAAGCTCATCTTGAGTGAGCTAACCCAGACTCAGAAGGATGCTCATGGCATCTATTCACTTATAGTAGGATTTTAGCTATATCGTACATGATATCTGTACTACAACCAACACACCAAAAGGAACATGGACATAGATTTTTTTTCTTTTTTCTTTTTCCTCTCTTTTTTGTTGTTGTTCTTTGTTTTTGTTGGATTGTGGTTTTGTTGGTCTTTTTTTAGTTTTCCCCCCGTAGCAAGGAGACACCTTTCACTGGCATACTGCCTCGTAGGCCCCTGGTTTTTGAAAAGGCTCGTGGTCCTCATATGACTCCTGATCTGTGGTGAGAGACTGTTATGCAGGGACACTCTACCCCAGAGGAACAAGACGGAAGGGTCAGGGGGTAGAGCATGGGAGGGTGGGTCTGGGAAGTGAGAAAAGAGGACAATATGATAAGGATGTAATCTGAAGCAACAAACAAATAAATTTATTAATTAAAAAAAAGCAGGTTGAGCAGGCCAAGATGGTGGCGACCTACACTGACGCATTTTGAACATGGGGAAAAAAGAGACATAAAAAACACAGAGTTATTGGGCACTGTGCAAAAACAGGAGGGGCTAGACCCCCCCCCCCGGGAACACTCACAGCTAACAAGGGACTGTTAAAAGTCCCAGGGCAAGGCTCTCTCCCCATCTCTCGCAGACACGGAAGCCACTAAACCCGGGATTCGGGAACTCCCATTTGGAGAGGTGCCTGGTAAGATCGATCCCAACTTACAGCAGGCAGAATCAGGGTCCACTTGGCCATAGATCGCTGGCCTATTGGGCTCCCCACACCTCAGGTAGAACTTATACCCACTTAAAAAACTTTGCGAGATAGTGGAAGGCTTAGCAAGGAACAAACAGGGGGCTCAGCGGGTGGTCCGCAGCCGCTCGTGAAGCGGGGGGCGGGAGGTTCCAAGAGAGCACAGGAAGCTGGGAACACAAAGGTGGGCGGGAGGGGCCGAATCCCGCGCCCTTACGGCAGCGCAGCTGGGGAGGGAGTCGGCTGGCAGGGCCAAATCCCCATGAACCCACAGCAGGTCAACTGGGGAGAGAGACAGGCGTGGGCGGGGCCAGGGATCCGTGCACCCACAGCTGAGCTGCTGGGGCAAGAGGAACACTCAGGCGGCCGGAGGATCCGGGGCTTGGGGTACCCACGGCCTAGCAGCCAGGGAGGGGGACCCGCGGCGGTGCAGACAGGGAAGGAATCAGGCACAGAGGCCAGCCCTGTGGCGAGAAGCCTAGTGAGAAACCACAAATCGGGACCATAGCTGTATTCTGGAAAATCCAGACATATTAGGTGTGGAGCCAGACCCTGTCAGCCTCCGTGACGACAAACAAAGCCCACAGAATCTGTGAATGGGCAAACAGGTCCATACCATCAGAACCATTACAGGCTGATAACTCAGAGTGCAACATAGAGAAGTCTGAATTGGGAGCAGTGAAACAATCCTGGTCCATTACTCACAACCTGGGAATAGGCTGCACCAGCTCACAGTGCCTCAGGCGATTAAAACCACAGTGACCCTGAAATCCCCCTGTAAGCAATGACAGATAGCCAAGAAATTCGTCCCCTGCACCAAATCATCCACTGTGGTTCCAACACAGAAAACAGATAGCTAAACGCATCCAATGGCCAAAGGTCAAAAAAAATAGAAATCAAGGAAATATGACTCCAACAAAGCAGAATTATCCTAGCTCATCCAATTCAGATGACCACACACCAACAGAAACACATGAAAATGTTGACAATTCTGCATTATGGAAAGTGATAGAGTCCCTGCAAGAAGAACTTCAATCTATGAAGGAATTCAAAGAAGCCACAATTCTACAAGTCAAAACAAGGAACAACACCATTAAAGAGCTCCAAGCCAAGGTGAAAGAGCTTGAACAGGAAAAGGAAAAAGCAATGAAAGATTTTCATACAAAAACAAGCAAGCTGGAGAAGGAAATGTACAAAACGAACAAAACCATACAAGACATGAAAATAGAAATAGAAACAATAAAGAAAACACAGTCAGAGTTAAAAGAGGAAGTGGAGAACCAAGGGAAGAGAACACGAACTACGGATGTGAGTATCAACAATAGGATGCAAGAGATGGAAGACAGGATCTCAGGCATGGAAGATTCAGTGGAAGAAATCAGTACAACATCCAAAGAAAATGAGAAGGCTAAAGAATCTCTCACCCACAACATCCAAGAAATCAAGGACTCAATGAAAAGACGGAACCTAAGAATTATAGGTATAGAGGAAAGAGAGGACTCCCGACTCCAAGGTCCAGGAAATATCTTCAACAAAATCATAGAGGAAAACTTCCCAAACCTGAAAAAAGAGATGCCAATAAAAATCCAAGAGGCTTACAGAACACCAAACAGATTAGATCAGAAAAGAAACTCCTCTCGCCACATAATAATTGAAATACCAAATGTACAGAACAAAGAACGAATATTAAAAGCTGTAAGAGAAAAAGGTCAAGTCACATACAATGGCAGACCCATCAGAATTACACCTGACTTCTCCTCAGAAACGTTAAAAGCTAGAAGGGCCTGGTCAGATATACTACAAGTCCTGAGAGATCATAGGTGCCCAGCCAGACTACTTTATCCAGCAAAACTCTCTATCAGCATAGATGGAGAAAACAAGATATTCCATGACAAAATCAAATTTAAACCATATCTACCCACAAACCCAGCCCTACAGAAAATCCTAGAAGGAAAATCCCAACCCAGAGAAGAAAACTCCACCCAAGAAAACAAAGGGAATAGGAAACCCCTCAGCAACTAAACCACAAGAGGCACAGGACCACCACCTATACCAAACTAATGGAAAATAACAACTCCAGGTCACTAATATCCATCAACATCAATGGACTCAACTCCCCAATAAAAAGACATAGATTTACAGAGTGGATCCACAAGCAAGACCCTTCCTTATGCTGTATACAAGAGACACATCTAACTAAGAAAGATAGACACTGCCTCAGAGTAAAGGGCTGAGAAAAGGTTTTCCAAGCAAATGGACCCAGAAAGCAAGCTGGAGTAGCCATCCTAATATCAAACAAAACAGACTTCCAACTGAAGTTAATGAAGAAAGACAAAGAAGGGCACTATATACTCATTAAAGGGAATATTCATCAAGAGGAAATCTCAATACTGAACATCTATGTCCCAAATACAAAGGCACCTACTTTCGTAAAAGAAACACTTCTAAAACTTAAAGCGCAAGTCGATCACAACACATTAGTAGTGGGAGGCTTCAACACCCCACTCACAACAATGGACAGATCATCAAGACAGAAGACAAACAGAGAAATATTGAGTCTAACAGAGATCATGAAACAAATGGACCTAACAGATATCTACAGAACATTTCACCCAAACACAAAGGCATACACCTTTTTCTCAGCACCCCACGGAACCTTCTCCTAAATCGACCACATAGTTGCTCACAAGGATAGTCTCAATAGATACAAGAAAATTGAAATAACACCTTGTATCTTCGCAGACCACCACGGAATAAATCTGGTCTTCAACAGAAAAAGAATCAACAGAAAGCCTACACACACATGGAAATTGAACAGCTCCTTACTGGACGACCACTGAGTCAGGGAAGAAATAAAGAAGGAAATCAAAGACTTCTTAAAATCCAACGACAATGAAGACACAACATACCCAAACCTATGGGATACAATGAAAGCTGTGCTACGAGGAAAATTCATAGCACTAAGTGCTTTCAAAAAGAAAATTGTGACAGTTCATATTAGTGAACTAACAGCTAAGCTGGGTGAATTGGAAAAAAAAGAAACAAACACTCCCAAGAAGAACAGAAGGCAGGAAATCATCAAACTTAGGGCTGAAATCAACAACTTAGAATCAAAAAGAACTATACAAAGAATCAATGAAACCAAGAGTTGGTTCTTTGAGAAAATCAACAAAATAGACAGACCCCTAGCCAAATTAACTAAAAGGCAAAGGGAAAGAACACAAATCAACAATATCAGAAATGAAAAGGGAGAAATAACAACAGACATTGAGGAGAATCAGAAAATATTTGGGCATTACTTTAAAAATCTATATTCCACTAAATTTGAAAACGTAAGCAAAATGGACAATTTCCTCGATAAATTCCACCTACCAAAACTAAATCAAAATCAGATTAACAGCTTAAACAGCCCAATAACACCCAAGGAAATAGAAACAGTCATTAATAATCTCCCAACCAAAAAAAGCCCAGGGCCAGATGGCTTTAGCACGGAATTCTACCGGACTTTCAAAGAGGAACTAACACCATTACTTTTCAAACTCTTCCACCACATAGAAACAGAAAGATCACTGCCAAACTCATTCTATGAGGCCACTGTCATTCTGATTCCTAAACCACACAAAGACCCAACAAAGAAAGAGAACTTCAGACCAATCTCCCTCATGAACATAGATGCAAAAATACTTAATAAAATACTAGCAAACCGAATTCAAGAACACATCAAAAGTATCATACACCATGATCAAGTAGGCTTCATCCCTGGAATGCAGGGATGGTTCAATATACGAAAGTCTATCAATGTAATTCACCACATAAACAAGATGAAAGAAAAAAACCACATGATAATCTCGCTAGATGCAGAAAAAGCATTTGACAAAATCCAACACCCCGTCATGCTAAAAGTTCTGGAGAGAACGGGCATACAAGGACCATACCTAGAAATAATAAAGGCAATATACAGGAAGCCAGTAGTCAAACATCAAATTAAATGGAGAGAAGCTTGAAGCATTTCCTCTAAACTCAGGGACAAGACAAGGATGTCCACTTTCACCATATCTCTTCAAAATAGTACTTGAAGTCCTTGCTAGACCAATAAGATATCTAAAGGAGATCAAAGGGATAAAAATTGGAATGAAGAAGTCAAATTATCCCTATTCACAGATGATATGTTAGTATACAAAAGCGACCACAAAAACTCCACCAAAGAACTCTTACAGCTGATAAACAACTTCAGCAAGGTGGCTGGATACAAAATTAACTCAAAAAAATCAGAAGCCGTTCTTTATACAACAAACAAATATACAGAGAAAGAAATAAGGGAAACAACCCCCTTCACAATAGCCACAAGCAACATAAAATACCTGGGAGTAACTCTAACCAACCATGTAAAGGACCTATATAACAAGAACTTCAAGCCCCTGAAGAAAGAAATGGAAGAGGCCTTTAGAAGATGGAAAGATCTCCCATGCTCATGGATAGGTAAGTTCAACATAATAAAAATGGCTATCCTACCAAAAGCAATATATAGATTTAATGCAATTCCTATCAAAATACCAACACAATTCTTTATAGACCTGGAAAAAGCTAGTCTCAACTTCATATAGAACAAAAAAAGCCCAGAATAGCTAAATCAATCCTGTACAATGAAAAAAACATCTGGAGGAATCACAATCCCAGGTTTCAAGCTGTACTACAGAGCAACAGTAATAAAAACAGCATGGTACTGGTATAGAAACAGACCAGTGGATCAATGGAATCGAATTGAAGACACAAACATGGATCCACACAACTATGGCCAACTAATCTTTGACAAAGAAGCCAAAAACGCACAATGGAAGAAGGACAGTATCTTCAACAAATGGTGCTGGTCCAACTGGATGTCCACTTGCAAAAGAATGAAATTAGACCCATATCTATCACCTTGTACAAAACTTAATTCCAAGTGGATCAAAGACCTTAACATAAGGCCAGCCACACTAAAGATACTAGAAGAAAAAGTAGGAGAAACCCTCGATCTCATTGGCACAGGTGACAACTTCCTGAACAGAACACCAACAGCTCAGGACCTGAGATCAACAATCAATAAATGGGACCTCATGAAACTGAAAAGCTTCTGTAAGGCAAAGGACACTATCATTCGAACAAAACAGCAACCAACAGACTGGGAGAAAATCTTCACCAAACCTACATCTGATAGAGGGCTATTATCTAAAATCTACAAAGAACTCAAGAAACTAAATGCCAAGAAACCAAATAATCCAATCAAAAAATGGGAGATGGAGCTAAATACAGAATTCACAAAGGAGGAATCCCTAAGGGCTGAGAGACACCTGAAGAAATATTCAACATCCTTAATCATCAGAGAAATGCAACTCAAGACGACCCTGAGATTCCACGTAACACCTGTTAGAATGGCTAAGATAAAGAGCTCAAATGATAGCGCATGCTGGCGAGGGTGTGGAGAAAGGGGAACCCTACTCCATTGCTGGTGGGAGTGCAGGCTTGTGCAACCACTATGGAGGTCTGTCTGGCGATATCTTAGAAATCTAGGAATAAACTTGCCTCAGGACCCAGCCATACCACTTCTGGGTATACACCCAAAGGACCTCTCACGGAGACATAGGGAAGTCTCCTCATCTATGTTCATAGCAGCCTTATTTGTAATAGCTAGAAATTGGAAACAACGCAGATGTCCCTCAACTGAAGAATACATTAAAAAATTGTGGTACTTCTATACAACGGAATATTACTCAGCTATAAGAAACAATGAAATCATGCAATTTGTAACCAAATGGATGGATCTAGAGCAGCTCATCCTGAGTGAGCTAACCCAGTCTCAGAAGGATGCACATGGCATCTCTTCACTTATAGTAGGAGTTTAACTATATCGTACAGGATATCTGTACTACAACCAACACACCAAAAGGAACATGGACATAATTTATTTTTATTATCTTTTGTTTTCCTTCTTTTTTTCTTTTTTCTTTTTCCTTTTCCCTTCTCTTTTTCCTCTCTTTTTTTGTTGATATTCTTTGTTTTTGTGGGTATGTGTGTTTGTTGGTCTTTTTTTTAGTATTCCCCCAGTAGCAAGGAGACACCTTTCACTGGCAGTACTGCCTCGTAGGCCCCCGGTGAATGAAGAGGCTCTTGACCCTCATATGACTCCTGATCTGTGGTGAGAGACTGTTAGGCAGGGACACTCCACCCCAGAGGAACAAGACGGAAGGGTCAGGGGGTAGAGCATAGGAGGGTGGGGCTGGGAAGCGGGAAAAGAGGACAATATGATAAGGATGTAACCAGAAGCAACAAACAAATAAATTTATTAACTAAAAAAAAAAAAAAAAAAAAGGCAGGGGGCAGGGCTGAAACACTGTGAATGGAATAGAGGATACAGCCATTCGGCCTGGTTTTGCAGACCTCCAGGTGTAAAGAAGACGTGGAGCTAAGGTAAAATACAAGACAATTGTGGTATTGCCCAAGGCCTTTGACTTCAGCGGAGATGGGGGGAGGGGAGCACCGTAGAGTTGGTGGTCTTATGTATTCTGGAGTCATATGGAGCAGGGTGGTGAGGGTGCATACTCTTGGTCCCACCATTCAAGAAGAGTACACCCTTGTTCCCAGCTCCCAGCACACTGGAGACAGAAACGGGCAGATCCCGGAGCTCAGGGTCAGCCTGATGTAGGGCAAACTCTAAACAGAGAAGGACTTCGATCCAGGAGTGGTGGAACACATCTATGATCCCTTCAGAAGGGAAACACAGGTCCCTGATTCCAATAATTAGAGTTCAGACACACACACATGGGATTTGGAGGGACCTAGGTTTGGAGGCTACTTACAAAAGGCCTTCTCAATGCAGGCAGATTGTCCTTTGGGACCTCAAAATATATACACTAGAGCTGGTTTTGCTCCAAGGTGACAGAATGATTTCTTCTTTAATCCGGATTGAAGTATAACGCTTTGTAAGTTGTCAGAAGGCCAAATTTGCTTCAGGAGAAGTACTACCTAGCCACCCCCAGCCCCTCCCAAAAAAAAAAGAGGGCAATTGTCCTAGAGTTGGGATTGGGGCAGGGCTCTGTTCTTATTGTTCCAGGAGAATTGAACCGTCCATTAGGGGAGCCCAGGGAAGGCTGGAGAGCGGAAACCTCAGCAGAGAGCAGAATCAGGCACCAAGGAGGAAGACTGACCCAGTTGATTCTGCCTGGCAGACTTCCTCAATAGCTGTCTCCATCGGGGGCCTGCAACCACCACAGCAATCCAATGTCACTGGGACCGTTCAGCTCTACACAATGCCCCGGCAGGAACCTCAGTGAAGCCTGCAATATCAGCTTCTGCCTACAAACCCCTTAGGACATCTAAACAGCTGAGAACAGAAGGACTGAACATAAAAGGAGTGTAGTAACATTTTTAACCATTTTTTTCCATTTGGGTTAGGGCCCCAAACAGGTCTACTACGACCCAAATCAGCAGGAAGTCACTTTAAGAGAGCGACGTCCCATGCCCAGAGGGTGGGGAAGGTGTTTCTCTGCCCTTCTTTTTGGTTATTTGAAGGATAACTGGAAACTCTGATATTTAGGGGAAGAGACTACAAGCTGATAAATGGTCCTGTCTTAAGGGGTCTTGGAGGTTTGCCCCAGGGACTTCCCACTTTTCCTTTTCTGTATCCTTCTTCCTCTCCTATGTAGGAGTGCATGGGCTTGAGAAAAATGAGACATAGACATAGCACAGGAAGGTCCAAGAAGAAGGGGCAGATTATTGAATATGCCCTTATACTTTTGTATATTGATACAAAATTAGTAGTTTATTTGGCTAAAGTGGTATTGACCATTGTTTATTGTGCAAAAATAAGATTGCATTGGATTACATCGGTATTGATCTTTGTATATTGATACAAAATTAAGATTATAGTTGGCCACAATGGTATTGACCCTTGCATATGGACGTAATATTAAGATTGTTTTGGGCTACACAGGCATTGATCTTTGTATATTGATACATAATTAAGAGTATATTTAACCACAATTGAATAGATCTTTGTAGATTGATACAAATTTAAAGGTAATGCTTCCTAATGGTATCATACCTAGAGATACTTAAAAATAAAATGTGAAGCTCTGACCTCTTGATACCAACCGTCTAAAACGGTCTAGGATAGTTAAGTAAAACAAACTCCTAGTCATGCAAACATGTCACTTTGTTAGCTACTATGACAGTCTTTCACAGATATTCTCTAAACTACCCAGTAATCAAGTTGCTAAGAGACAAGCAACATTTGCTTATCTAAATACAAGAGATGGATAGGGCATCTTCAAAAATCCAAAGAGATGTGCAGAATATGGCATTCAAAGATGTTATCTTAAATCAAGATTTTTTTTGATATCGAGACATATCAGCGCCTGACAGCACTCCCTATTCTACTCCAAGTAGAAGATAAGCATCGAAGAACCTCCACTGTGAGATGGTTGAATAAGTGGCAAGCCTATCTCTTGACATGAAAAAACCCCTTGCACCCATTGCAGACAGACTGCTGTCCAAAAAAGGACAAAATTTGGTAGCAGGGAAGTCGACAGCCTAATCTGCCAAGACAGGGTAGGTAAGTCCTTCATAATCCCTGATCTACAACAAATGTCTGTCAGAGAAACAGGACCCAAAGGCTGAAGACTGATGCAGGAATGTATGGAGAGAAAATGGGAACTGTCAAGGCAGTCATTGGTATGCCCTTTCTTTGTTTTGGAAGCTGCAGGCCCTGCACTTCCTATATAAGCAGATATATTTATCCCTCTCAGGTCTCTGAGGTGGTTGAAGAATAGACAGCTACTGTCTCATAGTTAAATTTTGAGTTGTTTAGGAATCAAGAGGGTGTTATAGAACTAAGAAGATACTCTTAAAAGTGTGTTGCAAGTTAGTATAAATGTTGAGTCACATATAGACCTTTAAACTCAAGGAGATGGTTAGATAGTAGAATGTTAAAGTCAGGGGCCAAATATGTATAAACTGGACATTGGGAAGGTATACTGGGCGATTTAACTCTCATAAATGTGGCATATTTATATCTGTTGTTTTGTATAATACTTACTGTAATAAGAGAAGGAACCATCTGTTGGACTGAAAGGGGAAACTTCTGGCGGGAAGAGGGTGGAAGGGCGGGATAGGAAGGGGGAATAGGGAGGGGTTTGTTACTGAGATGTAACTTGAAGAAAAAAAAATAAAGTATTTGAAAAAAAAAAAAAA
>CAJQZJ010032443.1:8193356-8260280 GCA_907164525.1 Lophiomys imhausi
TCTTTTTCCTTTTCCCTTCTCTTTTTCCTCTCTTTTTTTGTTGATATTCTTTGTTTTTGTGGGTATGTGTGTTTGTTGGTCTTTTTTTTAGTATTCCCCCAGTAGCAAGGAGACACCTTTCACTGGCAGTACTGCCTCGTAGGCCCCCGGTGAATGAAGAGGCTCTTGGCCCTCATATGACTCCTGATCTGTGGTGAGAGACTGTTAGGCAGGGACACTCCACCCCAGAGGAACAAGACGGAAGGGTCAGGGGGTAGAGCATAGGAGGGTGGGGCTGGGAAGCGGGAAAAGAGGACAATATGATAAGGATGTAACCAGAAGCAACAAACAAATAAATTTATTAACTAAAAAAAAAAAAAAAAAAAAAGGCAGGGGGCAGGGCTGAAACACTGTGAATGGAATAGAGGATACAGCCATTCGGCCTGGTTTTGCAGACCTCCAGGTGTAAAGAAGACATGGAGCTAAGGTAAAATACAAGAGAATTGTGGTATTGCCCAAGGCCTTTGACTTCAGCGGAGATGGGGGGATGGGAGCACCGTAGAGTTGGTGGTCTTATGTATTCTGGAGTCATATGGAGCGGGGTGGTGAGGGTGCATACTCTTGGTCCCACCATTCAAGAAGAGAACACCCTTGTTCCCAGCTCCCAGCACACTGGAGACAGAAACGGGCAGATCCCGGAGCTCAGGGTCAGCCTGATGCAGGGCAAACTCTAAACAGAGAAAGACTTCGATCCAGGAGTGGTGGAACACATCTTTGACCCTTCAGAAGGGAAACACAGGTCCCTGATTCCAATAATTAGAGTTCAGACACACACACATGGGATTTGGAGGGACCTAGGTTTGGAGGCTACTTACAAAAGGCCTTCTCGATGCAGGAAGATTGTCCTTTGGGACCTCAAAATATATACACTAGAGCTGGTTTTGCTCCAAGGTGACAGAATGATTTCTTCTTTAATCCGGATTGAAGTATAAAGCTTTGTAAGTTGTCAGAAGGCCAAATTTGCTTCAGGAGAAGTACTACCTAGCCACCCCCAGCCCCTCCCAAAAAAAAAAGAGGGCAATTGTCCTAGAGTTGGGATTGGGGCAGGGCTCTGTTCTTATTGTTCCAGGAGAATTGAACCGTCCATTAGGGGAGCCCAGGGAAGGCTGGAGAGCGGAAACCTCAGCAGAGAGCAGAATCAGGCACCAAGGAGGAAGACTGACCCAGTTGATTCTGCCTGGCAGACTTCCTCAATAGCTGTCTCCATCGGGGGCCTGCAACCACCACAGCAATCCAATGTCACTGGGACCGTTCAGCTCTACACAATGCCCCGGCAGGAACCTCAGTGAAGCCTGCAATATCAGCTTCTGCCTACAAACCCCTTAGGACATCTAAACAGCTGAGAACAGAAGGACTGAACATAAAAGGAGTGTAGTAACATTTTTAACCATTTTTTTCCATTTGGGTTAGGGCCCCAAACAGGTCTACTACGACCCAAATCAGCAGGAAGTCACTTTAAGAGAGCGACGTCCCATGCCCAGAGGGTGGGGAAGGTGTTTCTCTGCCCTTCTTTTTGGTTATTTGAAGGATAACTGGAAACTCTGATATTTAGGGGAAGAGACTACAAGCTGATAAATGGTCCTGTCTTAAGGGGTCTTGGAGGTTTGCCCCAGGGACTTCCCACTTTTCCTTTTCTGTATCCTTCTTCCTCTCCTATGTAGGAGTGCATGGGCTTGAGAAAAATGAGACATAGACATAGCACAGGAAGGTCCAAGAAGAAGGGGCAGATTATTGAATATGCCCTTATACTTTTGTATATTGATACAAAATTAGTAGTTTATTTGGCTAAAGTGGTATTGACCATTGTTTATTGTGCAAAAATAAGATTGCATTGGATTACATCGGTATTGATCTTTGTATATTGATACAAAATTAAGATTATAGTTGGCCACAATGGTATTGACCCTTGCATATGGACGTAATATTAAGATTGTTTTGGGCTACACAGGCATTGATCTTTGTATATTGATACATAATTAAGAGTATATTTAACCACAATTGAATAGATCTTTGTAGATTGATACAAATTTAAAGGTAATGCTTCCTAATGGTATCATACCTAGAGATACTTAAAAATAAAATGTGAAGCTCTGACCTCTTGATACCAACCGTCTAAAACGGTCTAGGATAGTTAAGTAAAACAAACTCCTAGTCATGCAAACATGTCACTTTGTTAGCTACTATGACAGTCTTTCACAGATATTCTCTAAACTACCCAGTAATCAAGTTGCTAAGAGACAAGCAACATTTGCTTATCTAAATACAAGAGATGGATAGGGCATCTTCAAAAATCCAAAGAGATGTGCAGAATATGGCATTCAAAGATGTTATCTTAAATCAAGATTTTTTTTGATATCGAGACATATCAGCGCCTGACAGCACTCCCTATTCTACTCCAAGTAGAAGATAAGCATCGAAGAACCTCCACTGTGAGATGGTTGAATAAGTGGCAAGCCTATCTCTTGACATGAAAAAACCCCTTGCACCCATTGCAGACAGACTGCTGTCCAAAAAAGGACAAAATTTGGTAGCAGGGAAGTCGACAGCCTAATCTGCCAAGACAGGGTAGGTAAGTCCTTCATAATCCCTGATCTACAACAAATGTCTGTCAGAGAAACAGGACCCAAAGGCTGAAGACTGATGCAGGAATGTATGGAGAGAAAATGGGAACTGTCAAGGCAGTCATTGGTATGCCCTTTCTTTGTTTTGGAAGCTGCAGGCCCTGCACTTCCTATATAAGCAGATATATTTATCCCTCTCAGGTCTCTGAGGTGGTTGAAGAATAGACAGCTACTGTCTCATAGTTAAATTTTGAGTTGTTTAGGAATCAAGAGGGTGTTATAGAACTAAGAAGATACTCTTAAAAGTGTGTTGCAAGTTAGTATAAATGTTGAGTCACATATAGACCTTTAAACTCAAGGAGATGGTTAGATAGTAGAATGTTAAAGTCAGGGGCCAAATATGTATAAACTGGACATTGGGAAGGTATACTGGGCGATTTAACTCTCATAAATGTGGCATATTTATATCTGTTGTTTTGTATAATACTTACTGTAATAAGAGAAGGAACCATCTGTTGGACTGAAAGGGGAAACTTCTGGCGGGAAGAGGGTGGAAGGGCGGGATAGGAAGGGGGAATAGGGAGGGGTTTGTTACTGAGATGTAACTTGAAGAAAAAAAAATAAAGTATTTGAAAAAAAAAAAAAAGAGAGAAAGAGCCATTTGAGGATCCAAGATGGCAGCAGCCGACGCGGACGTATTTTGATTTCGGGGTCAACAGTCACAAGGCGGCAAGTGTTGCAGGACGCTGTACAAAGGGCACGACCCCTTCTAAATCTCACCCAGCTACACAGGGACCACGGAAGATGCCTGGGCATGACGCCCCTTCCAACTCTCGGACACGCTAGGAAGCCTCTGGACCCGGGAATCAGGATAACCCATCCCCCAAAAGGAGAAATACCCAGTAAGTCCCAACCTAATACCCAGCCGGCAGATTCAGAAACCAAGCAGAGATAATCCCTACCCTGCTTGGCACTCCGAGGTCTCACACAGACTATCCAATTATCTTGGAAAGGTTGTGACCCTTGGAAGTGAAGTAGCTCCACTGCAAAGCGCCTTCAGATCCCAGTCTGTGAAGTCACAGGCCAGCTTCCAAGCCTTGGGAGCAGCAAGGCTATTGGAGCTGAACTGCAGATTTACCCCCTACAGGAACCAACCCCAGGCAAACTGTGAGATATTTGAAACTGTCCTATATCGAACTTTTGTACTAGTAAGGGCCCTTCCAGCAGGGAAATCAGAGCTTACTTCTGCACAGCTTCACCACCTGAATTAATTAGGTCCCCACCTGGGAGGTGGGACTGAATGACTCTCCTTCTAGGGGTGGAGTAAGGCAACTCCTACACAACAGTGCCCCCTTTGGACCCAAGTCCAGAAGACAGCAAAAAAAAAAAATCCCCATGGCCAGAGGCCAGAGACAAAAAAAAAAAACAAAACAAAAACAGAGTGAAATGTCTCCAACAAAAGAAAGCAACGCTATTCCATCCAGCCCGAACCACAACGACACAACTGAAACACATGAAAACGATGACAATTCTACATTATGGAAAGTGATAAAGTCCCTTCAAGAAGAACTTAAAACGATGAAGGAATTCAAAGAAGCCACAATTCTACAAGTTAAAACAACGAATAACATCATTAAAGAGCTCCAAGCCAAGATGACCCAGCTTGAACAGGAAAAGGATAAAGCAATGAAAGATCTCCAGACAAAAACAAGCAAACTGGAGAAGGACATGTACAAAACGAACACTACCATTCAAGACATGAAAATAGAAATGGAAACAATAAAGAAAACACAGTCAGAGTTAAAAGAGGAAATGGAGAATCAAGAGAAGAGAACAGGAACTACGGATGTGAGTATGAAAAATAGGATGCAAGAGATGGAAGACAGGATCTCAGGCATGGAAGATTCGATGGAAGAAATCAGTACAACATCCAAAGAAAATGAGAAGGCTAAAAAAATCTCTCACCCACAACATCCAAGAAATCAAGGACTCAATGAAAAGACGGAACCTAAGAATTATAGGCATAGAGGAAAGAGAAGACTCCTGACTCCATGGTCCAGGAAATATCTTCAACAAAATCATAGAAGAAAACTTCCCAAACCTAAAGAAAGAGATGCCAGTAAAAATCCAAGAGGCTTACAGAACACCAAACAGATTAGATCACAAAAGAAACTCCTCTCGCCACATAATAATAGAAACTCCAAATGTAGAGACAAAGAAAGGATATTAAAAGCTGTAAGAGAAAAAGGCCAAGTCACACACAATGGCAGACCCATCAGACTCACTCCTGACCTCTCCTCAGAAACTTTAAAAGCTAGAAGGGCCTGGACGGATGTCCTACAAGCCCTGAGAGAACAGAGGTGCCCAACCAGACTACTATACCCAGCAAAACTCTCTATTAACATAGAAGGAGAAAACAAGATATTCCATGACAAAATCATATTCAAACAATATCTCCTCACAAACCCAGCCCTACAGAAGATCCTAGAAGGAAAATTCCAACACAGAGAAGAAAACTACACCCAAGTAAACAGAGGAAATAGAAACCTCCACAGCAACTAAACAAAAGAGAAACACAAGACAGTCAGCTATACCAAAATAATGGGAAATAACAACCCCTGGTCACTAATATCCATCAACATCAATGGACTCAACTCACCAAAAAAGACACAGACTTACAGATAGGATTCATAAACAAGACCCATCTTTTTGCTGTATACAAGAAACACATCTCACTATTGAAGATAAACACTACCTCAGAGTAAAGGGCTGGGAAAAGATCTTCCAAGCAAATGGACCCAGGAAACAAGCTGGAGTAGCCACCCTAATATCAAACAAAATAGACTTCCAATTGAAGTTAATAAAAAAAGACAGAGAGGGGCATTACATACTCATTAAAGGAAATATACACCAAGAGGTCATCTCAATATTGAACATCTATGCCCCAAATAAAAAGGCACCTACATTTATAAAAGAAACGCTTCTAAAACTTAAATCGCACATCGATCCAAACACTTTCATAGTGGGACACTTCAACACCCCACTCACAACTATGGACAGATCATCAAGACAGAAGCCAAACAGAGAAATAATGAGTCTAACAGAGATCATGAACCAAATGGACCTAACAGATATCTACAGAACATTTCACCCAAACACAAAAGAATACACCTTCTTCTCAGCACCTCATGGAACCTTCTCCAAAATCGACCATATAGTTGGACACAAAGATAGCCTCAACAGATACAAGAAAATTGAAATAACCCCTTATATCTTATCAGACCACCATGGAATACAGCTGGACTTCAATAGCAAAAGAATCAACAGAAAGTCTACACTCACATGGAAATTGAACAACTCTTTACTAGAGGACCACTGGGTCAGGGAAGAAATAAAGAAGGAAATCAAAGACTTCTTAAAATCCAACGAAAATGAAGACACAACATACCCAAACCTATGGGACACAATGAAATCTGTGCTACGAGGAAAGTTCATAGCATTAAATGCCTTCAAAAAGAAAATTGTGACAGCGCATATTAGCGAATTAACAGCTAAACTGGGTGAATTGGAAAAAAAAGAAGCAAACACTCCCAAGAGGAGCAGAAGGCAGGAGATCATCAAACTTAGGGCTGAAATCAACAACTTAGAAACAAAAAGAACTATACAAAGAATCAATGAAACCAAGAGTTGGTTCGTCGAGAAACTCAACAAAATAGACAGACCCTTAGCCAAATTAACTAAAAGACAGAGGGAGAAAACACAAATCAACAAAATCAGAAATGAAAAGGGTGAAATAACAACAGACATTGAGGAAATCCAGAGAATATTTGGATCCTACTTTAAAAATCTATACTCCACCAAATTTGAAAACTTAAGTGAAATGGACAATTTTCTTGATAGATTCCACCTACCGAAGCTAAATCAAGATCAGATAAACGGATTAAACAGCCCTATAACCCCTAAGGAAATAGAAACAGTCATTAAAAATCTCCCAACCAAAAAAAGCCCAGGGCCAGATGGCTTTAGCACGGAATTCTACCGGACCTTCAAAGAGGAGCTAAAACCAATACTTTTCAAACTCTTTCACCAAATAGAATCTGAAAGAACATTACCAAAGTCATTCTACGAGGCCACAATCACCCTGATTCCTAAACCACACAACGAACCAACAAAGAAAGACAACTTCAGACTAATCTCCCTCATGAACATAGATGCAAAAATACTTAATATAATACTAGCAAACCGAATTCAAGAACACATCAAAAGTATCATACACCATGATCAAGTAGGCTTCATCCCAGGGATGCAGGGATGGTTCAACATATGAAAATCTATCAACGTCATTCACCATATAAACAAGATGAAAGAAAAAAAAACACATGATAATCTCGCTAGATGCAGAAAAAGCATTTGACAAAATTCAACACCCCTTCATGCTAAAAGTTCTGGAGAGAACGGGCATACAAGGGCCGTACCTAGAAATAATAAAGGCAATATACAGCAGGCCAGTGGCCAACATCAAAATAAATGGTGAGAAACTTGAAGCATTTCCTCTAAACTCAGGGACAAGACAAGGATGTCCACTTTCACCATATCTCTTCAATATAGTACTTGAAGTTCTTGCTAGAGCAATAAGACAACTAAAGGACATCAAGGGGATAAACATCGAAAACGAAGAAGTCAAATTATCCCTATTTGCAGATGATATGATAGTATACATAAGCGACCCCAAAAATTCCACCAGAGAACTCTTACAGCTGATAAACACCTTCAGCAAAGTGGCTGGATACAAAATTAATTCAAAAAAATCAGAAGCCTTTCTTCATACAACAAACAAAAGGGCTGAGAAAGAAATAAGGGAAACAACCCCCTTCACAATAGCCACAAACAACATAAAATACCTGGGGGTAACTCTAACCAAGCAAGTAAAGGACCTGTACAACAAGAAATTCAAGCCCTTGAAGAAAGAAATGGAAGAGGCCTTTAGAAGATGGAATGATCTCCCATGATCATGGATAGGTAGGATCAACATAATAAAAATGGCCATCCTACCAAAAGCAATATATAGATTCAATGCAATTCCTATCAAAATACCAACACAATTTTTTTTATGTAAGTACTTTATTTTTTTTTCTTCAAGTTACATCTCAGTCACAAACCCTTCCCTATTCCCCCTTCCTGACCCACCCTTCCACCCTCTTCCCCCCAACAGCTTTCCTTTTCAATCCAACAAATGGTTCTTTCTCTTATAACAGTAAATTCTATACAAAACAGCAGAATTAAATATGCCACATTTATGAGAGTTAAATGGCCCAGTATACCTTCCCAATGTCCAGTTCATACATATTTGGCCCCTGACTTTAACCTTCTACCTTCTAACCATCTCCATGAGTTTAAAGTTCTATAACTGACTTAGCTTTCTTACTAACTTGCATCACTATTATCACCATCTTCTTAGATCTAGAACGCCCTCTTGATTCCTAAACAACTCAAAATTTAGCTATGAGACTCAAGCTGTCTATTCTTCAGTCACCTCAGAGAGCTGAGAAGGATAAACATATCTGATTATATAGGAAGTGCAGGGCCTGCAGCTTCCAATACTAAGAAATGACAAACCAGTGACTACCTGGACAGTTCCCATTTTCTCTCCATACACTCCAGCATCAGTCTTCAGCCTTTTGGTCCTGTTTCTCTGACAGACATTTATTGTAGAGCAGGGATTATGAAGGACTTACCTTCCCTGTCTTGGCAGAGCTAGGCTGTCGACTTCCCTGCTACAAAGTTTTGTCCTTTTTTGACACCAACACAATTTTTTATAGACTTGGAAAGAGCTAGCCTCAATTTCATATGGAACAACAAAAAGCCCAGAATAGCTAAATCAATCCTGTACAATAAAAAAACATCTGTAGGTATTACCATCCCAGATTTCAAGCTGTACTACAGAGCAATAGTTGTAAAAACAGCATGGTTTTGGTATAGAAACAGACCAGTAGATCAATGGAATCGAATTGAAGATCCAGAAATAGATCCACACGCTTATGGCCACCTAATTTTTGACAAAGAAGCCAAAACGGCACAATGGAAGAAGGACAGCATCTTCAACAAATGGTGCTGGTCCAACTGGATGTCCATTTGTAAAAGAATGAAGCTAGACCCATACTTATCACCTTGTACAAAACTTAAGTCCAAGTGGATCAAAGACCTTAACATAAGGCCGGTCACACTAAATCTACTAGAAGATAAATTGGGAGAAACCCTCGAACTAATTGGCACAGTCGACAACTTCCTGAACCGAACACCAACAGCTCAGGACTTGAGATCAACAATCAATAAATGGGACCTCATGAAACTGAAAAGCTTCTGTAAGGCAAAGGACACTGTCATTTGAACAAATCGGCAGCCTACAGACTGGTAGAAAATCTTTACCAACCCCACATCTGACAGAGGGCTAATATCCAAAATCTACAACGAACTCAAGAAATTAAATGCCAAGAAACCAAATAATCCAATCAAAAAATGGGGGACAGAGCTAAATAGAGAATTCACAAAGGAGGAATCCCTAATGGCTGAGAGACACTTGAAGAAATGTTCAACATCCTTAATCGTCAGAGAAATGCAACTCAAGATGACTCTGAGATTCCATCTCACACCTGTCAGAATGGCTAGGATCAAAAACTCAAATGACAGCACATGCTGGCAAGGGTGTGGAGAAAGGGGTACCCTACTCCATTGCTGGTGGGAGTGCAGGCTTGTGCAACCACTATGGAGGTCAGTCTGGCGATATCTTAGAAAACTTGGAATAGCTCTGCCTCAGGAGGTATACACCCAAATGCCTCTTCACGGAATCATAAGGAAGTTTCCTCATCTATGTTTATAGCAGCCTTATTTGTAATAGCTAGAAACTGGAAACAACCCAGATGTCCCTCAACTGAAGAATGAGGGACTGTGGTACAAAACTGTGTTACATCTACACAATGGAATACTATTCAGCTATCAGGAACCATGAAATTATGCAATTTGCAGCCAAATGGATGGAACGAGAAAAGCTCATCCTGAGTGAGCTAACCCAGACTCAGAAGGACGCATATGGCATCTATTCACTTATAGTAGGATTTTAGCTATATAGTAAAAGGTATCAATACTACAACTAACACACTAAAGGGAACTTGGACATAGACTTCTTATTTTTAATTTTTATTTTTTATTTATTTTTTATATATTAGTTATATTTTTTCTATCTTTTAGTCTTTTTTATCTATTGTATGCTTATTGGTTTGTTTGTTTAGTAGAAGGTATCGATACTACAACTAACACACCAAAGGGGACTTGGACATAAACTTTTTATTTTTTATATATTTTTATATTTTTTTTCTATTTTTTAGTCTTTTTTATCTATTGTCTGCTTATTGGTTTGTTTGTTTTAGTAGTTCTCTCTCCCGGGCAATGAGACACTTTTCACTGATGGTACTGCTTCGTAGACCCCCAATGAATGAGGAGACTCTTGGCCCTCATACGATCTCTCAACTGAGATGAGGGACTGTTATATAAGGACACCCCACCCCAGAGAAATGGGATGGAAGGGTTAGGAGGTAAAGAAGAAAAATGAAATGTGATGTTTCGGCCTTTTACTACTAACTGTCATGAACTGTTTAGGATAATTAAGAAATGCAAACTAATGGTTATGAAAGCCAGTCATTCTGTTAGGTACTATGACAGCCTATTATAGTTACTTGCTAAGCTAATCAGAAATAAACCTGCTAAGAGACAAGCAACATCTGCTTACCCTAATATAAGAGATCGATAGGGCCTCTTCAAAAACCTCAAGAGATCTACAGAATATGGCATTCAAAGATGTTTTCATAACTTTAGATTTTTTTATATCAAGACATATCAACTCCTGACAGCACCCCCTATTCTCCTCCAAGTAGAAGATGAGCATCGAAGAATCTCCAGTGGGAGATGATTGAATTAGTCTCAAGCCTATCTCTTGGTAGGAAAAGCCCCTTGCTCCAACTGTAGACAGAATGCTGTCCAAAAAGGACAAAACCTGGAAGCAGGTAAGTCGACAGGCTAGCTCTGCCAAGACAGGGTAGGTAAGTCCTTCATAACCCCTGCTCTACAATCAATGTCTGTCAGAGAAACGGGGCCAAACGACTGAAGAGCGATGCTGTAATGTATGGAGAGAAAATGGGAGATGTCCAGGCAGCCACTGGTATGTCATTTCTTAGTTTGGGAAGCTGCAGGCCCTGTACTTCCTATAAAATCAGAAATATTTATCCCTCTCAGGTCTCTGAGGTGATTGAAGAACAGATAGATAAAGTCTCATAATTAAATTTTGAGTTGTTTAGGAGTCAAGAGAGTTTTATACATCTAAGAAGATACTTTTAAAATTGTGTTGCAATTAGTATGAATGTTGAGTCAGATATAGAACTTTAAACTCATGGAGATGTTTAGATAGTAGAATGTTAAAGTCAGGTACCAAATACATATGGACTGGTCATTGGGAATGTACGTTAAGCCATATAACCCTCATAACTGTGGCCTAATTACCTCTGCTGTACTGTATTGTATTTATTATTATAAGAGAAAGAGCCATTTGTTGGACTGAAAGGAGAAACTGTAGGGGGAAAAAAGATATACCTTAAACTTAAAAGAAAAAAAGAAGGGGAAGAGGATGGGGGGTTGAGGGTGGGAGGGTGGGACTGGAGGGGGAATAGGGAGGGGACTGCGATTGAGATGTAACTTGAAGAAATAAAAAATAAAGGAAAAAAGAAAAAAAAAGAAAAGACAGACACTCAGGCAAAACACACATACACATAAAATAGATGGTTATTAATTTTTAAATTAAAAAAATAAAATGAGTGGCTATATTTCAAAAAAAAGAGAAAGAGCTATTTGTTGGACTGAAAGGGGGAGCTGTTGGGGGGAATAAAATATACCTTAAATTTAGAAAAAATGGAAAAGGATAGGGGTTGTTGGTGGGAGGGTGGGACTGGAGGAGGGAGTAGGGAGAGGATTGCGATTGAGTTGTAACTTCAAGAAATAAAAAATAAAGTAAAAAAAAAAAGAACAATGAGATACATGTTTAAAATCTCCTAGCTTTAAAAGGAAAAAAATAGAACCGATGGATATAGCACAGAAGTTTACTAACACCAATTCTTCTCAAATTAATCTGTAAAGTAGGAAAGTAATACTTCCAACTTCTTCTGTGAAGCAAGATAAACATCCAACAAAAAGAGACAATTAGGCAGAGGTAGGCAGATCTCTGTGAGTTCCAGGCCACCCTGGTCTACAATGTGAGTTCCAGGACAGCCAGTACTGTTATACAGATAAACTCTCAAAAAATAAAAAACAAAAAAAAAAGAAAAGAAACAAAGAAAGAAAACAAACAAACAAAACAGGACACAAGTATAGGCTAGTCTCTCTACTGAATATAAATGTAAAATTTTTCAAAAAAATATTTGCAAATTGAAATCAAGAAACATAAAAATTTACCCACCATGAAAAGGTTGGCTTCATCCCAGACCTGCACTGATGGTTCCACACATGTGAATCAACGAATATAAAATAAATATAAAGCAACACATGAACAGACTCTAGGACAGAAACCACATGATTATCTCACTAGATGCAGAAAGACCTTTGACAAAATCCAATATTCTTTCATGATAAAAGTCCTGGGCTATCCAGGGACATGAGGCACATAACTCAACATAATAAAAGCAATACACAATAAGCCCACAAGTCAATCAATATTATGCTAATTAGAGAAAATCTCAAAGCATTTCCACTAAAAGCAGAAACAAGACAAGGCTATCCATCTGTCCATTCCTGCTCAATATAGTACTTGAAGAAGTAGCTAGAGCAATAAGACAATTCAAAGAAATAAAATAATCAAAAGTATGAAAAAAAAGAAGTCAATCTGTATCATTATTTGCAGATAAGATTTTATAGCTAAAATGTTCTAAAGAGTCTACCAGAAAACCCCTACCCTTGATAAACACATTCAGCAAATAGCAGGATACAAAACTAACACACACAAATCCATAGCCTTCCTATACACAAATAAACATACTGAGAAAGAAACCAAGGGGACAATCTCATTATAGTTGTGTCAAAAAAAAAAAGTATCTTGAAGCAAATCTACTGAAGTGAAAGACTTGTATAATAAAAGCTTTAAGATAGTGAAAAAAATTTAAGGATGATACTAGAAAATGGAAACTCCTCCCAAACTCATGATTGATATGATTAATGTTGTGAAAATGACAGTTTTACAAAAAGCATTCTACAGATTCAATGAAATACCCATTAAAAACTCCAATGCAATTCTTCACAGAAAAAAAAAATCTTAAATTGCATAGGTAAGCACACACACAAAAACAGGATTTCCAACCAAACCCCCCCCCCAAAATAAAAGAATTTCTAGAGTTACCAGCATCTCTGATTTTAAATTATACAACAGAGCTACAGTAATAAAAATTGCATGATGCTGGCATAAAAACAGATACACTGATCAATGGATATAATTGAGAACCTTGATATAAAATAAGATCCCATACTTTCATAATCACTAGTATTAGAGACATGCAAACCAGACTCACATTAAGCTGTCCACATATCTACATACATTTAGAAACTGACATCTATGGTTACAGCTAGCAGGAAATATGGCTATGACATCAAATGCAGAGAAGGAAACACAGCAACAATGCTCACACACTGCTGGTGAGAATGAAAAGCACAACAGTTATTCTGGAAAACATTTATACACTTATAAATGGCCCAGCAGCCACTTTCCTGAGTATTTACCACAGAGACACCTGGAACCACACAACCTGTGTACAAGTGCTCATAGCAGGTTTATATGTGGTAGTCAGAAACTAGAGACAACAAAATATGCTTTAGTACAGGAATGGGGAATAAGACAACCTACTTGTAAATTTTTGTAAAATTTTGGATGGATTTTAGGAGCATTAAATTGACTGAAAACAAGCCAGTATCAAAAAGTCATATCCCTAACACATACATAGTCATTTGAGAATATGGTTGAGAAATATACAAGAATAGACAATGGAAGTGGGTAAAGAGAGGGAACTGGGTAGGAGAGGGAGAGGGAGAGAAAGGGGAGGAATCAACTGTGGGGAGAGCAGGACAGGAGGTAAGAGATCTGGGAAAACAAAAGGTGGGGAATTTGCATCTCTGAGACAAGCTGGAGACTAGCCAGAGGGTAGGCCCAGGGAGGATATGGAGGTGACTCCAGCTGAGACACCCAGAAGCATGAGATATGGACACTGAAGAGGCCTCCCTCTAGCTAGGTAGGAGGACTTCTAGGGGAGGGGATTACCAACCCACCCACAAAACTTCAACCCAAAAGTTACCTTGTACACAAGAAGTGCAGCGATAAAGATATACCAGAAATTGAGGGAATGTCCAACCAATAAGGAGCCCAACCTGAGACCTATCCCAAGGGAAAGAACTAACCCCTATCACTACTAACGATACTCTACCATGTTTACAGATAGGAACATAGCATAACTGTCCTCTGAGAACCTCCATGCCACAGAGGATCCAAACAGAGGCTGAGACTTACTGCCAAACATTAGGAGGAGCACAGGCTGATGGAAGAATAGGAGGTAGGATAGGAAGACCCAGAGGGAACAAGAACTCCATGAAAAGACCAACAGAGACAACTAACCTAGGCTCATAGGGCTCACAGATCCGGAAGCATCAATCAAAGAGCATGCATGAACTGGACCTAGGCCCCTTACATATATGTAACCAATGGGCAGCTTGGTCATCATGTGGGTCCCCTAGAAAATGGAGCAGGGGCTGTGTCTAACATATTTTGATGCCTGTTTTTTGATCACTTCCCCCTAATGGGGCTGTGGTGCCTGGCCTCAATGGAAGAGGATGTGCTCAGTCCTAATGCAACTGGAAGTGCTGGGGTGGGAGGGTATGGGGGGCTCCCTTTTTCTGAGGAGAAAGAGAGGGGGATAGGGAGAAGGAGGTGGGAGGGTGGGACCCAGAGGAGGGGAGGGAAGGGGCTATAATTGGTTTGTAAAATGAATAAATAAACTTTAAAAAACTATACTATATATATACTACACGATACTATACTATACCAATTTTCTCGATTTGATGATTGTCCTAAAGGTTCATGAGATACAGTGTGGAGAAAATGGATAGAGGAGACATAAGAACTTTCACAGCAATTTTCTTGAATCTACAATTGAATTTTCTTGAATCCATAATTTCTTGAACCTTGGCAATTTTCTGTGAATCCATAATTACTTCAAAACTAAAATGCAATCTACAATAGTCTGATATTTGTAAAGATAGTTGGTCTTCTGAGTTTAACTCTGCCATAGATTTTTCTGGCTTGGGTGGTAGACTAAGAGCATAAAAAATGTAAATTTGGCTTCACAGCATCAGAGTGACTGTTTTAGCCATATAAAGGTTCACTGAGGCATATAGATTTGGGTCTGGTTAATTTCACTCTGTGGTGTTTGTTTGCAAGTTCTTTATAACAAAATTTTCACTTAAAAAATAACTAAAGGAGGTGTTTTCCTGGTAATGCCATTTATTCCATGAAAGGCATTCAATAAACATTTGTAACAATTAATAAATAACTTCTCCATCCAAACATGTCATGTAACTTCTACCATTTCAGCTATGTTTTGGTTAGTTTATACACATACATATATATGTGTATATATACATATATATATGAGAAAGTGAATCCAAGTTCATTTTCCTCTTTTGGCATTTGAAATGGCCCCAGGCTTGACTTATCTCATTACTCAAGATTTTTACTGGCACCCTCTTTGAAGGATGTAAATATAGTAACTTTTCAGGTATGAGAAAGGCCTCCTGGGAAACCGCGTTCAGCAGAGTTGCAGAATACTTTTGCAGTAGACTTTTTTAGAATGATGTTTTCTTTTTATCTTGTTTAGACTCTAAACTTTTTTCTGGCTTCCACTCAACCATGGCACACACAACTTAAATGTGCCCAAAATAAAACCAACTCTTTTTTAAATATGTTATTTTCAACCAGAATTGAATCAAAGCCAATTGTTAAGGCCAAGTGTAGATGCTAGATTGATGGTGATCACTGCTCTTATTATGTTGGAGGTTAACATAATGGACTACTAAAGAGATAATGACATTCAGAGAAGAAATCATATGTTGGCCTCCTACCTGAGTACAGAGGAGAGACTAAAGAATAATTGAAGACTGGGAAAGGTGTTCCTATTAGAAACCATTGCATATGGACATGAAACCCTGAAAAGTATCAATAATCTTGGAAAAATTCAGAGCAGTGTGTTTCTCGGAGGATACAGCCAGATCAATAGCAGCAACAGTCACAACACAACACTAACAATAAATTACCTCGCTTTGGGAACTTAAAACTTTAAGTATCTACAAAATGCTTATTATATAATAAATCATAGGTTGCCAGTGGGCTTATTAGCGTGTTGCAAAACAGAACATGATAAGCCAAGAACGGGGCACCTAGTGGACGACCCAGAATTGTGACAGGTAGCGAAGAAACTTTAGCTCTCAAAAGTATCACAGTCACCACTGTTAAGCACCTGTTACACTTTGACAGCATTAGGCATTTTACAATGGAGATTATTAAAGTTGTGTGGGATTCCACTGATATGTGGATAAGATACACTGTGTAAAAGTATATAACAGAAGTTTTATTCCATTGTAATAGTGTGGTCTGGCATCTCGTTGGTATATTGCCCCTTCACCTTTAAAGTTAAGTCTATTTAAGCTACACACACACACACACACACACACACACACACACACACACACACACCTAGCTTCTACAGTAGTAGGTTTTCATAAGGCTTTTTCAAAGGCCCTTTAGTGTTACTTATCCCTCCCATACACCCTCCTCTATTTATATGTGAGTCACAGAAAATGGATAAATCTAGCTTGTACTGAATTGGAAGTTTCATCCCTATTGACTAGCTTTGACTATCCTGGAAGGTGCTCTGAATACTACCAGGGGAGAAAAGCAATCATCAGTCTCATGCAGCTATGAATCTTGCCTGGCAAGATATACCCACTAGTGCAATAGTGGCATGAATGTTATGGGAGTTACCAATCACTTTTTAAAATGGGATTTCAGGTATGACACGAGATGGAACCTAACATTGTCAATATGCCCAAGAGCCTGTTAGATAAGTTAAAGGTCCTAGGGGAATACTAACTAGTGTTATTCTGCTGAATAGACACAGCAGAAACTTACTTACTGCTATCCTCATAAATCAATGAATCACTCAACTGTCATCACACCTCCTCTTGTAGTAAATGGTAATTAACCCAGAACCCCAAACTGGTCAATAGGCAAAGAATAAGAACATCAGAATGCTCAGTCCTAAATAGGGGCAGAAAGATTATTAAAAGCCAGAGGTTCTGGATGCCTTCAAGGAAACAATGTCTTCCAAGTACAACAGGGCAGATGCATATATGAATTCACAGTGGTTGTGACAGCATCCACAAGACCAAGCTCAAGCCAGACAAAAGTCCTCCATGGAGGAAAGGAGGTAATTTGGACACAAAACCCCACCCCTAGCTGAGGAGCTGCTGGCATTTGATTGTTGCTGAGAGAGGGAAAATCAGTATTCTTTGATGGAGTGACTCCTGGTACATCGAACACACTCCAGGGCGGCAGACTTTGTGCCCAGTAGGAGGTGGCTAACACAAACTGGACTTGGTGTGTTAGGTTTTTGTTTTTAAACAAAAAAAAAAAATGAAAGTGACAAAGATATAGAAAATGAGAATATGATGGTGAGAGTTATGGAGGTGGGGGAGGATGTGGCAGGAAATGGAGAGGGCAGGTATGTGAGCAAAGTACACTGTGTGAAACTAAAGAGTGAGTGAAAACTGATTTTACAAACTACACAAAATAAATATTGTGTGTGTGTGTGTGTGTTCTAACTGCCAATTGATGTGTTAATTAATACAACCAAACAAATTAAGTGAAGGAATCCTCCTTTAAAATAGCCTGGGGTGCATGCCTGAAATCCCAGAATTTGGGAGGCTAAGACAGGATGATCACCAGTTAAGAAACAGCCTGAGCTACACACCAACTGCTTTCCACATAAGGTCCAATCTCTCCTTAGTAACAAGAAAAGGCAAGTTCAAATGAGTCCCTAAAAAGGCATGGGGTGCAGCAAGGAGCACATTCTACAAGTCTCCATAGCCATCTTACCCACCTTACTTTAGAGCTGAGCAGCGTGCTGCTATCCTGTCCTGTATTCCAGCTCAGACCCTAGGGCAGGAGGTGAACTGGGAAAGGCAGAAATCAGGCCAAGGGCACAGAGTCACTGGGTTCTAAACTTAGGCCCAGTTTGTTCATATATCTAATTCCTATTTTCTTTTTTTTTTTTTTTGTATAGAGCAGTACAGTATATTTTGTGTCTTAAGTTATTACAAAGAAGCAAGAAAATTAAGCATAAAAGTTGGTGGTAAGGTAACTTATTAAAAGTATAAAATTGGACTGTTGCCAACAAAGCCTGATGACCTGAGTTCAATTACAGGGACTCACATAGTGGAAGGAGAGAACCATATCCCACAAGTTGTTTTCTGATCTCCATCCTTGTGTTGTGATATTTGCATGCCCACACCTTAGCACAAACACACACACACACCCACTCCCCCACACACAATTAAAAATGAAAATAAAAGTTTTTTGTAAATTTAGTGGATTATGTTCAGTGGTTCTGAAACCCAGTTATAGTCACTAACCACTCACCCATCGTCTCAACCAGAGTAACTTCCAATATTGCATGCTCCATTGATGGGGAGGGCACCATTCTTTGTCTTTTGTATTGTGTTTTTACTATACTTCTTCTGTGAATAACTACAGTTGTGTTATTGTTGCCTATAGTATTCAATACTATAACATGTTACACATGATTCTACCCTGGCTGCAACAGGAAACTAATACATTCTCCCTTGCTGGAGCAGTTAAGTGCTGGCTGCTAGCATTTACATTGCAAACCACCACTACACTAAGGAGACCAGATTGATACCAGCATCCTATGCCATCATCTCCAACCTACAGGACTAGCCTTCACAGAGCTTCTTTATGATGCAGGATCCTCATCTCTAACCCTTTGATCTCTTCCTCCATTAAATGCCATGCAGCTGCCATCTCTACAGTTAAAATGGGCAACAACTTTGCTCAAGTCTCCAAGAGCCAATGCACTGGTATATGTGAACCAGCTTGAGCAGCCTTTGCCAGGGTGTTAATTACTTTGGTACCGAAGAATGTTCCCATGTTAACAAAGCTTTGGCTTTGATGTTGACCAAAAATTAAAGGTTCTGAGGACTCATGTGTTGCTTAATGATGGGGATGCATTCAGAAAAACTGTAAGGCGATTTTGTCACTGTGCAACCCTAGAGTGTGCTTATACAAGCCAGAAGGAATGGCCTGCTACAAATCTAGTTGCATGAAATGGCTAATTCCTATTTTCTAAAACTGAAAGAATTCGCTGACTAGCAGTACTGTTTAGTTCTTCAAGTTTATGTATGTGTGTGTGTTGTGGTTGTTATTTTTAAAGGAAGTTATTAAGAAACCAATTTGTTAAAAAAGGTCTCTGAGGTAGTTGAAGAATAGATAGCTAGAGTCTCATAGTTAAATTTTGAGTTGTTTAGGAATCAAGAGGGCACTCTGGATGTAAGAAGATGTTTTTTAAAATTGTGATGCAAGTTAGTATGAAAGCTGAGTTAGATAGAGAACTTTAAACTCATGGAGATAGTTAGACAGTAGAATGTTAAAGTCAAGGGCCAAATACATATGGACTGGACATTGAGAATGTATGCTAAGCCATATAACTCTCAGAATTGTGGCCTATTTATTTCAGTTGTTTTGTACTGTATTTATTGTTATAAGAGAAAGAACCATTTGTTGGACTGAAAAAAAAAAGAATTATGCATTCGGGGGGAAGGGTAAGAGGGTAGGAGGGTGGGGCTGGGAGGGGTGGAGGGAGAGGGATGTGATGGAGATGTAACTTGAAGTAATAAATAAACATTAAAAATAAAATAAAATAAATATTTTTATTTTTACTTTTACTTTTAAAATAAATGTATTATGTGTGAACATGTGGTATGCTACATATGCATGTGGAGGTCAGAGGTCAGCTTTGGGCATCACATCAAAGGAGCAGTTTTGAGACGGGCTCTATTGGCTTGGAGCTCAGAAATTGGCTAGGTCTGCAGGCAAGCTAGCTCCCCAGGGTCCTCTTCTCTCCCTAGCACCGGGATTACAAGTATGTGCCACTGTATCTGGCTTTATCGTGAATTCTGGGGATTGCACTTGGTTCCTCTTGCTTGCTCAGCAACCATTTTCACAATTAATCTCCCTAACCTGTTACCTGTTTTCCTGATGACTGCAGTTCTGAGTCTTGTAAGGTGAAATCTCAACTTACTTTTAATTTGCATGTCTCTGATTGCTAATGAATTGAAAAAATGTTTGTTGGTCATTTGTATTTCATCTCTTGAACACTATCTACATTATTGGTCAGTTTGTTGAGTTGGTTTTTTAGTTTTCTGATTTCTTTGTGTATCATAGATATTTATCTTCTGATGGCTATACAACTAGAAAATACTTCCTTCCATTATGCAAGATGTCTCTTCGCTTAATTAACTCTTTCCTTTGCGCTGTAGAAGCTTTTGAATTTCATGAGGTCCAATTTCTCAGTTGTGGCTTTATTTCCTAAGCAACTATAGTGCACAATGTCCTAATCAAGGATTTTTTTCCCTAACAGTTCCAGCTCTCTCATTAAGACTGTTGATCCATTTGGAGATGAGTTTTTGTAGGCATTTGTCATTCATTTCTACATATATATCCAGGCTTCCCAGAACCATTTACTGAGGAGGTTGTCTTTTCTCCAATGTGTGGGTTGGACACCTTGGTTAAAAATCAAGTGGCTATAGTTGTATGGGCTTATAGGCAGCTCCTTTACTCGATTTGATGATCTACATGGCTATTTTTGTGGAAACACTATGCTGATTTCATTGTTGTGTCATGTTCTGTAGTATAACTTGAAGTCAGATATGGCCATACACCCATCATGATCTTTTTTCCTTAGGATTGCTTTGTCGACCCAGGGTCTGTGTGCTTCGATATGAGATTTTCTATTTCTATAAAGAAATCACATTGGCATTTTAAAGCCTTATTTTTAATATTTTAACTATGTGCAGGTGTATGACTACATATGGGTTGTGTGTGCATGAAGCCAGAGGTATCAACTCCCCTGGAGTTGGAACTACAAATGGTGATAAGCTGCCTTACATGGATACTGGGAACCTGACTCAGGTTCTCTTGGTTCAGCAGCAAGGGCTCTTAAACACTGATCTCTCTCTCCAGCCTTTTTTTAAAAAAAGAAACTTTTCCTTTTCTTTTTTCTTTATCTTTCTGTTTTGTTTTTTCGAGACAGGGTTTCTCTGTGTAATAACCCTGGCTGTCCTGGACTCACTTTGTAGACCAGGCTGGCCTTGAACTCAGAGATCTGCCTGCCTCTGCCTCCCGAGTGCTGGGATTAAAGGTGTGTACCACCATACCTGCCTTTTTTTTGTTTTGTTTTTGAGACAGGGTCTCACTATGTAATCCCTGGCTGGCCTGTGACTCACTACATAAACCAGGCCACCCTTGAAATCACGAAGATCTACTTGCCTCTGACTCCCAAATGCTGGGATTAGTGGTGTGCCACCACAGCCAGCAATAACATTGGAATTTTGATACAGATTAAATTTGTAAGGCAGACATTTTCATAATGCATCTAGAACATAAACATAACAGGCCTTTCCATCTTTCAATGTCTTCAATTTCTTCAGCATTATAAATTTTTCATTGTGTCTTTTTGCTACCTTGGTTAAGTTTATTCCAAGGAATTTTCGAGACAATTTTTTGAAGGTTTTTTTTAATGTTTATTTATTACTTCAGGTTACGTCTCCATCACAGTGCCCTCTTTCCACCCCTCCCAGTCCTTCCCTCCCACCCTCTACCCCCTATCCCTTCCATCCCACTCCTCTGGAGTGGAGTGTCCCTACATATCAGTCCCCACTCCAGTTTAGCAGTCATATGAGGGCCAAGAGCCTCCTCATACACTGGGGGCCTACACGACAGCATCACTAGGGTAAAGTGTCTTATTGACAGGTAACAAAGTCCATGTTCCTGTTCCCTTTAGTGCATTGGTCGTATTATAGTTATCCTGTACTATATAGCTAAAATCTGATTATAAGTGAATAGATGCCATGGGCATCCTTCTGAGTCTGGGTTAGCTCGCTCAGGATGAGCTTCTCTAGTTCCATCCATTTGGCTGCAAATTACATGATTTCATTGTTTCTGATGGCTGAGTAGTATTCCATTGTGTAGATGTACCATGGTTTTTTTATCCATTCCTCAGTTGAGGGACATCTGGGTTGTTTCCAGTTTCTAGCTATTACAAACAAAACTGCTATGAACATAGATCAGGAAACGTCCTTGTGGTTTGGTGAGGAATCATTTGGATGTATACCCAGAAGTAGTATGGCTGGGTCTTGAGGTAGAGCTATTCTAAATTTTCTAAGATATCGCCAGACTGATTTCCACCGTGGTTATACCAGCTTGCACTCCTACCAGCAATGGAGGAGTGTTTCCCTTTCTTCACAACCACACCAGCATGTGCTGTCATTTGAGTTTTTGATCTTAGCCATTCTGACAGGTGTGAGATGGAATCTCAGAGTTGTCTTGAGTTGCAGTTCTTATAGAAGAAAACTTCCCAAACTTAAAGAAAGAGATGCCGATAAAATTCCAAGAGGTTTACAGAACTCCAAACAGACTAGACCAGAAAAGAAATTCCTCTCGCCACATAATAATTGAAACTCCAAATGTACAGAACAAAGAAAGAATATTAAAAGCCATAAGAGAAAAAGGTCAAGTAACATATAATGGCAGACCCATCAGAATTACACCTGACTTCTCCTCATAAATGTTAAAAGCCAGAAGGGCCTGGGCAGACGTCCTACAAGCCCTAAGAGAACATAGGTGCCCTACCAGACTACTATATCCAGTAAAACTCTCTATCGACATAGATGGAGAAAACAAGATATTCCATGATAAAATCAAATTTAAACAGTATCTATCCACAAATCCAGCCCTACAGAAGATCCTAAAAGGAAAATTCCAACCCAAAGAAGATAATTGCACCCAAGAAAACAGAGGAAGCCAAAAACTCCACTGCAGCTAAGCCAAAAGAAACACACAACTACCACATACATCAAAATAATAGGAAATAACAACCTTTGGTCATTAATATCCATCAACATCAATGGACTCAACTTCCCAGTAAAAAGACACAGGCTTACAGAATGGATCCATAAACAAGACCCAACAATTTGCTGCATACAAGAAATACATCTCACTAACAAAGATAGATGCTACCTCAGAGTAAAGGGCTGGGAGAAAGGTTTTCCAAGCAAATGGACCCAGGAAGCAAGCTAGAGTAGCCATCCTAATATCAAATAAAATAGATTTTCAACTGAAGTTAATAAAAAAAAAAAAAAGATAGGGAAGGGCACTACATACTTGAGGTAATTTTGAACAAGATTTTTTTCCTAATTTCTTCCTCAGCATTCATATTGATGGTATTCAAGAAGGCTACTTGGTTTTTATATGTTAATGTTTTATTGTGTCACTTTGCCAAAGTTGTTGATCAGTTAGAAATGTTTCTCATAAAGCCTTTAGGGTCTCTTGTGACACAGAATCATATCATCTACATTTAATGATACTTTGATTTCTTCCTTGCCTATGTGTATTTCTGATTCCTCTCTTGTCCCATTACTGTGTCTAACACATCAAGACTATACTGAGTATGAGTGGATAAATTAGATACTTTTGTCTTGTTTCTTATTTAATGGAAATGCTTTGAGGTTTTCCCCCATTTTGTATAATGATGCCTCCTGGCTTGTTGTATACATCCTTTATTCAGTCAACTTTTGGCTTTTATGGTAATAGTCATCCTGAGAGTTGTGAGGAACAAATAGGTCACTACAGTTTGGTTTTCATTCCTCTGGTGATTAGTGATACTGAACAATTGTTTTTATACATCTATTGCCACTTGATGTGTTCTCTGGGAAAATACCCATTCAGGTCTTTGGACATTTTTTAATTGGACTACAGCTATATGAGTTTCTTGTTCATTTTAAGCATTAATGTCTTATTGCAAAGAGATTTATAAATATTTTCTCCCATTGTAAAGGTTGCCTTTTTGTTTTGTTGATTATTCTCTTTGCAGAAATTTGTTAAGATTTATTATTTTATAATTCAGCATTTGTCTCATCTCAGGGTAACCAAAAGATGAAGGAAGCAAAGTTCTTCATAGAAGAAGTCTAGCTAAAGGGAAATGCTAGAACTGCACTATCAGAGTGTTACAACCTCTGGTGAAGGGCTCTAACAGTTATGGGCAAAGATTTCTAAACACATTGAGGTTAGATACGTAACGGGATGGTTTATAACAGATGAATTAGAGTTACAATACCTGGACATAATGAAGAATCTTAGCAGTAAAAGAAAGACATGAGGCACGTGTACCCTTTGAAAGAATGAAACAGGAAGTATATGACACCACCGTACAAAGTATTTCTCTATAAATATCAATACTCAAAATCTCTAGCTGGCCTTGAACTCAATAATTAGTCAAAAATTACCTGAAACTGATAACTCTCCTGTGTCCAATGCCTGAGTGCCAAGATCCCAGGCTTGTGTCACCATAGCTGGTTTATATGGTACTAGAGTTAGAACTCTGAGCTTTGTACTTGCTAGGCAAGCAGTCTACCAACAGTTATCCAAAATACAACTGTTTTCATTTAAAATTATTTCACATATTCATCACAGCACAGCAAGTCTGACTGACACAACAAGATTGTATAAAAACCAATGGTCTCAGTCATCAGCTATGTGTTAGTTATACACCAAGATTGTGCAGGGAGTGGAGGGAAGAATTGAGGGTAGATATGATTAAAATATACTGCGTATTATATGGAATTGTCAAAGAATAAATTTTTGAAATATTTATTATATATATGAGTGTTTAGCTACACATATGTATGTATGTAAGTATGTACATATATGTGTACATATGTAAGCATGTATGTATGTACATATGTATGTATGTATGTATGTATGTATGTATGTATGTATGTATGTATGTATATGCACCAGGTGTGCACCTATGAAGGTCAGAAGAGGGAGTCAGATCCCCTGAAACTGGAGTTACAGGCAGCTGTGACTTGCTATGTAGGTGCTGAGAACTGAATCCAGGTCCTCTTCAAGAATAGGAAATGCTCTAAACCACTGAGTCATCTCCCCAGCCCCTAGGAGGCCTTTTTCTTTGATATAGTCTCACTTAATTTTACTGTTGTTGCTTATGCTTTTTTGGAACAATCTAAAAACATAACTACCTGGAACAATGTCAAGGAGCTTTTCTGGTTTTTCTAAACTTTTCTTCTAGGGGTTTTAAGGTTTAACAAAGGAAGTCATTTTGGGTTGGTTTTGTTTATGGTATAAGATAAAAGTCTGTTTTATTCTTATTCTTTTTTATGTGCATGCATTTGTAGGAATGTAAGCACGTGGAGGTGCAGGGATTCACTTGCTTCTGTCTTCCCAGTGCTAGGAGAACAAGGATGCATCTCCAAGTCCAGCTTTTTTATGTGGGTAATGAGGATAGTCCTCTCACACTTTACCAACTGAGCTCTCAGCTCCAATTTTATTCTTTTGCATGCATGTATTCAAAATAAATATTTAAGCTGTGGTTCTGGACAACTCCATGTTTAGCAAGTGAAGAGAGAAAGGTTTACCACTGTGGAAAGATTCAGGATCACGTTTAGTTTTCCTCTTCAATTGAAATAAATAAATATATATATATATATATATATATATATATATATATATGATAGCATGTTAAAACGTATTTAAGAGTGGTAACCTACTTAAGAAAACCTCAAGCATCTGTGCAATTGCTGAAGAGACTTCTGTATGGAGTTTTAGAGTGAACGATGTGCCGGGTCTCCCTCAATCCTTAAGTTGCATATTCATTGCCGTATTTCCCTCTGACTGCTGTCACTTAAATTGTCATGGAGAACAGGGCAAATCAGGGTCAGTTTATATAAGCGCCATCAATCTGGAGAACTTCATCAGTCTTTATTTCGAGGCATTATGCAAAGAATACTGACATGAAGAGAGCCTTAACTGACAGCAAATGAAATCAATCAGCAAATCACTAAGCCATAATAAACTCGCTCAATTTGCAGATAACCCTTCCTGTTCCGGGGCTTCACCTAGGCAGTCCATCAAACAGGAAGATAAAATGAAGAGCCATCTGGTTGCAGCACTTGAGAGCCCCAGTGCTCACAGTCTCTCAGTAATATGCCACAGAAGTGTTAGCTAGCTAGCAAGGTTACGCTTGTACTTAAAATTGGCTTCAAAAATGAGGGGGAAAAAGAAAAAGAATCAAGTTTAGGATTTACTTTTTGCCTTTTTACATTAATGACAAAAATTGCATCATTCATCACTTTTCCTATTAGGGCCACCTACAACTGAAAAGTGCAACATAAAAAAAATCTGTGTTTTTTTGTTTTGTCATTTTTCTTCTTTGCTAAGTGAATATCAAATATTTTACACATAGACAAATATTGCCACCATTCCACAGAACTGGAATGTTAAATCCAAACAAAATATGTAAATCATGCATATAACAGTAACAAAAGGCTTTAACAGAAAGTATTAGAAGCACAATAATGACTGAAAAGCTCATAATTAAGATAAAAGAGTATGGTGAGGATTGCCCACATACATCTTGGCAACGACTTTAGACTACACTGAAATGAAACACTGCAGTTGTTGAATATTTGATCCTTTTGAAGCCACATGTGAACATGTTCTCAATCAAAAACTGCTAAGAGTCAAATCACTAAAATATTCCTCAGTGTATTTAGGTCACTATTTCTGGCCAGACCTCTCACAGCCAGTCCAACATAGTGTCTGTTCATACAGCACTTCCTGATGTGGAAAGCATCTTCATGTGCAGATTGTTCCATCCACCTTCCCGCAGTCCTGTGAGCCACAGCAGGACAGGCTTCATCACCTTTCCAGAGGTGGGAATGGCAGCTCAGTGATGCTGATGGACCTGCCAAGGTGGTTAAGTTACAGAGCCAGAACTTCAGTCCAGGTATTCTGATTCGCCATATGATCTCTCTACTGCCTTGATGCGTTGCTCCTTAGAAAATGGAATCATTCTATCCTTTCCAAATGCCATGCTGATCAGCATGATGTTGTACCACATTCAGTGATAAACAGAAAACTGTAGCCTCATGGCTGCCAACTTCCCTAGTCTGGTTTGTTTGCTCATGTCAGATAAGGGTATGAAAACCACAGTTGGACACTAAGGCATATTATACCTGGCCCAGAAACATGAACCAAATCTTAAAGAAAATCATTTCAGAAATGCTATATGCGTCTCACAGTCATCCCAAGATGCACCAGAATGGGAATCCATTGCACAGAAGAAAATGAGGTGCTGGAATCCAGAAGGAAGTGCTGAGAGCTCTGGGAAATGGCAAGTATGGGACAGAAGCCTAGTCTAGACACACTGTCGGCACCCAAGAACAACAATCCACATTTATTCTTTCCAAAGGATAAAGCTGTGTCCCATGAGGAGGGCAGTAGATGTGCAATCTAATGAAAACCTCTGCTACATGCATCCTGCGTTCAGAAGGAAGGTTTGAATCAGCTCCACAACAGAGCAGACAGCCTCCCTCTTCAAGTTGCCACAATAGCGAGTCTGCTAAGATTTTACTTTTTTCCTAAGTATTTTTCCTTTAAAGAATGAAATTATAAAACTAGAAAGATGACTTTGTAAATTATACCCATTTTAAAGCATTCCTAGCAGATTTTATGTAGGGTTAATTCAGGCACTGATAACAGACGGTCCCCACAGATGACACAATCAGTGTGTACACATGCAGCAAGCATGGATCTATGGAGTCTGCAAATGGCAGTAGAAGCTACAGCAATTCCATTCTTTGCCCTCATATGTCATTTTTCCCTTCAAAAGGCAAGGACAGATGAAAAGTTCCACTGGGGGCGAGGGGAGTCAAGCTTCGGATACAAGCAACCAATAGAGTGAGATGTGAAATGTCACAAGCATTAAATATTTCTTAAAGTATAAACGTAGCAGCTTGTGATCGACAATAGTTTCTAGCTACTGGTGTGCAAGACTACATTTTGCCAATGGAGTTAAAGAAAAATACCTTGCCACAACAAATCATAAAACTCAAAACTAAGGGAAGAAGCATGTTATCTTGTACAAGAAATACTCTAAAACATAATAAACAAACAAATAACCATGTGTTACTGGGTTTAAAATAATAACTACAAAATAGTATGTATAGTTTAGTTACTATTTGAAATAGTTACTAGTTATATATGGCCATACATTGTATATAACTGATACTTGCTTATGAGTTTGTTTTTATGGGTAAAAATAACAAGAAAGGTATATGTTAACTCTGGACATCTAGATACCAAATTTCAGATGATCTTAATTTTCTTTTAGACTCAGTAGGGTATGATATTTTGTCAGGATCATGTACAGCTTTCATAATTAAAAAGAAGTTAACATTAGCAAATTTTCTAGCAACTTATATATGAGACAATTGTCAGTATATACCCAGGCATACAATACTGTTATAATGTTACAATAAATGAATAAATGTTATAAAACTAACGAACTAGAGTAATATAATTTTTAATCAGAAATATTTCTTTTTATTTTAAAAAGTAGTGCTTATTATATTTAACAAGATTTTCACTCAAAGTGGCTCGTTTTCATGTTTAAGAAGGTAATAGCTCTCTGGAAATTCATGTATGCAGATGGGATGACACAAAGAGGAAAGTATCAAGATGGTACAGTCTTATAAATGAAATTGTCTAACATCTCTTAATTTTGAAGAATGTCAAAAATGTAGAAGTTTCTTGCAGAGCAATTAGAAGGCTGCAGCACTAACAGTGCCAAGAAAACACATGGGAAAGTCTAATATAAATAATTGTAGGTGTTTTTATTCTCGGGCAGTTTAGATACCGATATTATTTATATCATCCTTCTTCAAATAAAAAATTAAAAGATTTCCTTCAGAACATTCTTTATGATTTATCAGTATCATATAAAAATATCTCAAAGAAATTGATAGACCTAATAACAAATATAAATGTAAAAATGATGGCACCCTGAGTCATGAGCAGAGCATAGAACAAAAACACTGTGAGCTAGGCCTGCTATGACATTATGGTTTAGGAGCGATTAAAGGATTACTGCATTTGCAGGGAAGGCTGTATTGTTTAAAAACCTTTGTAAATAAGTAGTTTCAGATGAAGACTCTCTAATGAAGAACTCATAAATTCATATTTATGAAATATACTACATTTCCAGGGGTAGTTATTATGCACCAAGTCTTAAAACACTTCCATTAGACAGGTTGGAAGATTCTCAGCGTTTAAACGGTGTGAGCCTAGATACAAGAAATGAGCACCAAGTCCCTTAGGAATGTGCACAACTGTGACAGAAGCCTAGTCCTGGGTGACCCTGCCACGCATCTGAAGTCCCTTCACCCATGTGTGCTGGGAGCTTCCTCTGTCTGAGCTCTGAGGCTGAAGCCATGAACAAGGCTAGCAGCCATGTTTGTAGAGATCTGACATACACTCAGTATTTACAATGTATCTGTTACTACACAGCAGTGACATGGATGAGCCCATTTAGTAATCATAGTAATGCTGAGTTGGGAATGTCTACTCTTCTTTCTAGAGATGAAGAAACCAAAATAGACAGGTCATGGGACTTACTTAGTTAATGCTCGTCTGGATTTCTGTTCCCCCATAATTTCTACACAAATGAAATTGTATTTTATAGAAAGACCCTACTTTTATTCTTTCTCTCTCTTTGTCATCTTAAAATACAAATTGTCTTTAGTGAATTCTCGGTTTATCTCTGTACCTCATTTTTTAATTGGATTATTTGGTTTCATGGTGTTTAATTGCCATATAGTACAGGACAACTATCCTATAACCAACAAACCCAAAGGAACAGGAACATGTATTTTGCTGCCTATTAGTGGGACACTTCACCCTAGTGGAACTGCCATGTAGGTCCCCAGTGAAAGAGGAAGCTCTTAGCCCTCATGTGACTGATGAACTGGGAGGGGCTGATATGTGAAGGGCCCCCTCACCAGAGGTGTAGGATAGATGGGAGAGGGGATAGAGGGTAGGAGGGTGGGACCAAGAGGAGTAGAGGAAGGGGGCTGTGATGGACATGTAACTTGAATTAATAAATAAATCTACAAAAAAAGATACAAACTCAAGCCAGTGAATCATGCTTTGCAGAAACTAAAGGGCATGATTAAGAACAGAAAGTATCCTACTCATTAGATGTCTGGTCTGTTAATATCTTACTTCCTCTCAATGAACTTCAGTTCAGCCTTTTATAAAACAGAACCAATTGCTCCTGGGCATTAGGCTAAGAGAGAGTGTAGTAAAAATGGGACAGAAGCACAGTACTGGCCACTCAGAATCTGAAAGGATTTGAGGAGGTTGTGATGCACAGAACAAATATTTCCACACACTAGCTACTATTAGTGTTTAATGTCTGCCTGTTTCTTATCACTGAATGGTAATGAATACAGATATTTATTGGTCACTTGTCAATATTTGCTATCTACCACCAATATTACAGATCAAAATTACTTTTTACATACTTCAGAGTATAAGATAAAAATCAGGTATTATCTCTATGTAGTATGAAAAGACTGTTTTTTCTTACAAAGTCTTCTTTGTATGTAATAAAATTCACAGTGGCCATTTTAGTTAAAGCACCTGTCTGGACAGTTTAATTTTTCTTGGCATTACAGTAAAAGGCTATTAATTGGAATATATTTAAACTTGTCATAGGCCCTTAGACAAGAGGTTCCACTGCGGGCATAACCTCCCTGGAAAATCACCTGGCATAAAAAGTAAACAGGAAGTTAAAGTAGACTGTACTTGATAAAGTGCTTAAAGCTTTTGAAGAAACTATGAAGAAAGGATCCTAAGTAACATTCCTCAAAATAAAACACATGAACACCTTCCAGTAGAAAAATGAGCTCCTGTTGTTCACTCTCCCTCACCATAGGGACAGGAAGAAGTCAGCAGGCCCTGACTGTCCACTATGCACTCTATGTTCACTGCCTCATTCATCCCTTTATGGACCTGGAAAACTGCCACATCCCACTTTGTAGAAGAGAAATTAGGGTACACAGATAGCATTTCTACGCTAGTACATCAAAAATACATCTGTATTCTTATTTTTTCTAGCAGTATTCACAAAAGTGAAAATGTGGAATCAACCTAGGGTTCTATGGCATGTAAATGGATTACCAGTGTAGCATATATACATGATGGAATATTATTAACCAATAAAAAGTGATATCCTGTCAATAATAATCCTCATGAAAAAAAGGATTAATGTCCTGGCAACACAGAGGAACTTGAGGACTTTATTTTCAGTGAAGTAAGCCGGGCACAGACAACCAAAGCCACATGTTCTCATCCTCGTGTGGAACTTAAAAGAGATGCTTTCGGTGGAGAGCGGGAGCTGACTGCCAGACCTGGGAGTTAGAGGAATGGGTGACAAAGCTGTGCAGCACAGGCAGGGCATGTAGCTTCCAGCAGTTTACTATGCATTTCCAAACTACTACAAGAAAGGACTCTGAACGCTCCCAACACAAACAGTAATGTCCGAGGGGAGGACATGCTCCTAATTACCCTTAATTGATCATGGTTTACTGCTACATATTGCATATATACATGAAAATATTGTATTCCATAAATATAACCAATTACTATGTGTCAATTATAAATTTTTTAAATACTGAATTCCCAAAAATATGTAACTACAGTGAACACACACTATCCTGTAAAAAGTTGAAAAGTACATTTTTCATCTTATTTGGTTATTGAATAGAAAAATATGTCTGTGAATTTGTCTATAATATAGCATAAACTATGACCTGCATGGATGTATTAACAAATATCTTCTAAATGGAATAAAAGGTGAGTTTCCAAGGTTTTACTCTTATCACTTAGCACAGGCTGTTTTAACTCACCAGTGTCAAACCAACCACTTTGGCTTTGCAGTCAGCTACTTCGAGACTTAAATTTGTTCTACCATCTACTAGATTTTGATCTGAGAAGAGTTGCCTGCTGCGGTTGTTGTTTTCCAATTTGAAAAGGAGATATTGCCACCTGTGTGACAGTCCCATTAGAGAACTGATTGTTGTGGCAGGGTCTGGCGGCTGAAACGGAAGCTGTCATCGTCATCACCATCATTGTCGTTTTCAATTTTATTGTCTCCCAATTTTTTAACGACCTGTTTGTTTCCAAACTACAATGTATTCTATGGATATCATCAGGAAACTTTCTCGAGCATTTTGGTATGTGACAACATGTACAACCACTAGAAGTTAAACTCTAAATTCCTTATGTTTCTTTCTTGCTATTCCTATATATCAGAACCACAGAGAATTAACATTTTTTTACCTCCAAAATAGTATTCCTTTAATAAGTTTCCTTTGAAAGCAATAAAATCTAGTTTAGGAGAAATCTTTCTTTGGGAATTTTGACAAGAACAAAGCCTTGTGAAAGCAAATCAAGACAGCCAAAAAAAAAAAAAAAAAAAAAAGATTATTTTACACTTACTAGAAAAATCTCAAATCATATTGCATTCATATCTAGAATAAACTTGTAAAAATTAATAATCAAATTTAAAACACACATTTAATCTTGTCCTAAATAATGGTAAAGTTTATAAAAAATAAAAATATTTTATACTTAGTTATATAATTATATTTTTAGATTAAAAATCTATGAGCATTTTCTTTGCAGAGCATAACCCAGGTTCTAATAACAGACTAAATTGGGGTGTAGGACATGTAAGAGTTAACACAGATCATATGAACTAAAAGATATTTTGTACAAATTCTACATGGTCATAAACTGAGGAAGGAAAAAAGATTATTTTAAACTTCTAAATATTAATAGTGAGTTTTTAAAATTTTTCTTTTAAATATATTACACAATTTAGAGAGCTGTTAAATAAGGACAATCTTTTGTAAAATCAGGCTTGCTATCATTTCCATAATACTGATGATTTTTTTTCAAATGGAGGGTTTAAGCACTAAAAGAAAAGTATTTGCTGAATTTTGTCTTTTCCAGCTTACACTGTAATATGAACTTTAAGAAAATATGAACACAAAAATGAAGTCATGCTAGAACAGGATAGCTACAATATTTGAAAATGAATGATTCTGAAAATAAGTTCCTGAATTAAGCTTAAAGATATCCAGGGTTTCATGAATGGATATTTTCAGCTTTAAAATGAAATGGCCCAGTTTACACAATGCTCAATAAAACTAAACATTAAAAGGTAAAAGACCCTTTAATGCAAAATACAGTTAGACTCTAAGGTTTTTTGGAATTAAAATGTGGATATATTTTGATTTAACATGAAAAATTTTCAAATATCTCTCTTGAAAATTTTTATGTAAAGTGACTTATTTTAAAACAACAAAATCAACAAATAGAGACTGGCTTGAAAAGGTACAGCCTAATGTCTCACCAGCTTTTACTGATAGGAAAGTGGTTCTTTGAATATTACGCTTTGACATAAACATAATTTTCTTTGTAAAATGCTTTTCCACATTATTTTAATAGGCTAGTTCAGGCTTTAAAGAAACACGTTTTTATGCTACATGATAGAAAACATTTATTTGCATCTCATCTAAATTATTTAAAATACTCCAAGGCTTTCATTCTCTTCCAGTTAGTACAATTTCTTGTTCTATACATTTCAGTAGCAAACAATGTTATTTAGACTCTAACCTGGCATGCTACAACCTCTGGCCCACCCTTGAGCCCTTCCATTGCAAAGGTCTCCAGGTGCAGTTTGGGTAGCTGCAGGGTGAAGTCACTCCTACTTGCTGCAGTCCGTGACAGCGAGATCTGATCTCTGACCTAAAGGGAAAAAAACAACATCAATGGTAATTCCCCTTCAGACACATTAACTGGGATGAACTGGGTCCCCCTGAGCCCACTGAGTGGACTTGCATTGATCGCTGGACCTGAAATCCATGAATAAATTTAGGACTAATTGATTTTTCGTTGCAAATAAATCTCTAATTCGGAGTGCTGGGGGAGAATGTTAAGAAGAAAAAGCACCCTCCTGCTCGAAATGAAGAGGGGAGGAGAGGCGCTGCAGCCTTCTGATCAAGAGGGTTTCAATTATTCCTTCATGGTTCAACTCGGAAAAGAAAAAGGAGGAGGAGTGTGACAAAATCAAAAGCAAGCTGTGTCCCCTATTATCACTCTCTCAAAAAGCATGTTTAACTGTTATTAGATCATGTGTGCTGTGCACAATAGTTACTAGGTACTGGGTTTTGAAAAGAAACTTCACTAGTACATATTCTGGAATAAGAACAAATACACTCAACACAAAAGGATACTTAAAAATACATAAGGAAGAGGTTTGCTTAGCCTTCTCAGACTTCTAAAACTATAGGACTTAATTAAACTTAAGTCTAAACAATAAATACATGGAAACTGGCTTGGTCACAAAACCTCTAAATAAGATAACTGAAATAAAATTAGTAGCATTTGTACGTTTAAGTATTCAGGAATGTAAGTACACAAGCTCCTCCAGATGGAGTTCTAAGGCAGAGCTGCTGTGGGCAGTTGATATCACACTGCCACCTTCTGGAAAAGTCAGCACACACATAAAAATACAAAGAAACTCTAGTATTTAGCCTTATGAATTCCACACTCTAGTTTGCATTTAAGATAACGTTCTCACTTTTAGTTAGTCAGTTGAGTAAGAACAGCTTTCATTATACAGACATATTTTTAACTTTTCGTGTGCTTGGGTAGGTCTTTAAGTCTTTTTTTTCAACTTGGTATCATATATTTAATAAATAGTATAAAACTTATTCTTTTTTTGTTTGTTTGTTTTTGGGGGTTTTTTTAATTTATTTTTTATTTCTTCAAGTTACATCTCAATCACAATCCCCTCCCTACGCCCCCCTCCCATCCCACCCTCCTACCTTCTTCCCCCTCAAACCCCATCCTCTTTCCTTTTTTTTTTTTTTAAGTTTAAGGTATATCTTTTTCCCCCAACAGCTCCCCTTTCAGTCCAACAAATGGTTCTTTCTCTTATAACAATAAATACAACACAAAACAACAGAAATAAATAGGCCACAATTATGGGAGTTATATGGCTTAGTATACATTCCCAATGTCCAGTCCATTTGGCACCTGACTTTAACATTCTACTATCTAACCATCTCCATGAGTTTAAAGTTCTATATCTAACTCAGCTTTCATACTAACTTGCATCACAATTTTAAAAACATCTTCTTAGATCCAGAACACCCTCTTGATTCCTAAACAGCTCAAAATTTAACTATGAGACTCTAGCTATCTGTTCTTCAACCACCTCAGAGACCTGAGAGGGATAAATATATCTGATTGTATAGGAAGTGCAGGGCCCGCAGCTTCCAAAACTAAGAAATAACATACCACTGGCTGCCTGGACAGTTCCCATTTTCTCTCCATACATTACAGCATCAGTCTTCAGCCATTTGGTCCCGTTTCTCTGACAGACATCGATTGTAGAGCAGGAATTAGGAAGGACTTGCCTACCCTGTCTTGGCAGAGCTAGGTTGTTGACTTACCTGCTTCCAATTTTTGTCCTTTTTGGACAGCAGTCTGTCTACAGTTGAAGCAAGGGGTTTTTATTGCCAAGAGATAGGCTTGCCACTAATTCAACCATCTCCCACTGAAGATTCTTCAATGCTCATCCTCTACTTGGTGTAGAATAGGGGGTGCTGTCAGGAGCTGACATGTCTCAATATCAAAAAATCTTAAGTTAAGAAAACATCTTTGAATGCCATATTCTACAGATCTCTTGAGGTTTTTGAAGATGCCCTATCTATCTCTTATATTTAGATAAGCAAATGTTGCTTGTCTCTTAGCAACTTTATTTCTGATTAGCTTAGAAAATAACTGTGATAGACTGTCATAGTACCTAACAAAATGACAAGCTTGAATGACTATTAGTTTTCATTTCTTAATTATCTTAAACAGTTTATGACAGTTGGTATACCTTATTCTATTTGAGGAGATGGCTCACTGGTTAAGAGCTTACTATGCAAGCATAAGGACATGAGTTTGGATCCCCAGCACTCATATAAAAACCAGGCACATGCTGGAGGTAGGTAGACTCCTGTGGTTCTCTGGCCATTCAATTCAACCAATTCAGAGCCCCAGGTTCAGTGAGAGATCCTAGCCCAGGAAATGGGGGCGGGGGAGCAACAGAGGAAGACACTGATATCGACCTGTGGCTTCTTGGCCCCTGTGCACACATGGATCTCTCTGTCACACACACACACACACACACACACACACACACACACACACACAATAACAACCACCAGAGTTTTTATGAAGAAGCACAGAAGCATACATCAAGAATGGTGTTAAATATAAAAACTAAGATTATCTGCCAAATGACTACATTTATATATCTTGTTTTATCTGAATAGCTTGCCGTGAGTGACATTGTAGGTCATGTCTGCAGCCTCAGCACACAGAGGTTGAGGAAGAAGATCACAAGTTCCAGGCCAGCCTGAGCTGTAGCAAATTGAAGATCAGCCTGGACTACACAAGACCCTAATTCAATCAATCAATCAGTGAAATAAATAAACTCCATTTTTTTCTATTCTACTTGGGCAACTTATAAAACTGTTAGAATTATTTATTGCCACATAAAATCAATCAGATAAGAAATATAAACATTTCACAGACTGTCATATTCTGTAGTTTTTTTCTGAAACCAGCAAACATACATAAACAGGCAAACACATTTTTAATTGTCCATGCTAATATATGGGTATTAATAAGAATCTTTGTTTTCCCAAGCTAATTCTGAGATTTTTCTATCAATAAGTGAGTGTCAGAGAGTATGCTACAAATATGGCAGGATATGTCTCATAGAAGGGTATTACATGTTCCTGGAGTTCTAATTCACAATGTGTGGTTTATCTCACAGTACTTTTCAGGCTTCTAGAAGAATGAAAATGCTACTTCACTTACTTAGCATGACAAAGTAAACTTTATTCTACAAATATAACTGCTTCAAGTTGCACATTTCTTGGGTATGTATACCTTCCTCTTTTTTTGTCACCAATGATCACTCAGATAAAAGAAAACATTAATGTGGATTAAGGTACTGGGAATTTATCAACATCAAACCTCAAGTGCTTTGCCTTCTACCTTTCTGAACCATAGTCAATAGATCTAAATATTTTACTGCACCCTGGCCAATTCATTGTTTGATGTTTAAAAACTCACCTAGAATCAAAGAAAATTTATTAAATTTGAGCCCCCAAATGAGATACTATTAGCTTTGAAAGTCAAGTTTAACTGCGATATTGATGATTCTCTTTTTTCTGTGACAAAATTCACTAGGGAATTCCTAGATGTCAAAGTACAAAAGCAGATTGCTAATATGGGCAAAGAGGGGGAACCACTCAATGCATGAGCAACCCTCAGCAGTGCAAGTACGGGGGCATCTTTAACCTGAGTGGCACCAGGCACTAGCCTCCACCCATGAAGGCCTGGCATACACATGCAGAGAGCCACATCCTACAGTCACTAATAAAGCCTATGAGCAGAAGCTGGGGCTCTTGGCATTTAAAACTTAAGTACTTTCAGTTTCCCAGTTTGGCCTTTAATGCCTAGGCTCCATCAATTCTGAGGGCATACAAGCACTGTGCTACCATGGCTGGCCTAACTGGCATGTGAGATACTTCTAATTAGTTACAGATACTATGCTGAACATTGGCAGTGCCCAGAAAGACAAGACAGATATACAGCAACAGAAGTAGTTCCACTAAAATTCCAAGAGATTTCCCCCATTAAAGAAACTTTGAAAAGTATCTAAAAATGTTCTTCAAATAGCTATAGAAAAAGGTTTTAGAAAAATTTTGAAAAGGGATTGTGTAAGATTCCTTTTATCTTAATGGATAAAGAGAGTAAAACCATCAAGCTGAGAGAGTATGAATAACGGACACCGGGACAGGCAAAAGAAACAGAGTGCTGAAAAGGAGCTGCTGTGAAGGGAAGAAAGGGAGAGAGGGCACAAGGCTGGGAAGGAGAGACTGTTGAGAAGGGTGCAGAGGCCGGCTGAACTTCTGGTGCTCAGGGAAGTGACTCAGGGAACAGCTAGACAGGACTCTCACCTGCTGCGGGGAGTTGCTGCTGAGGGAACAAAAAGGAGCAGCACCATGGGACTAAGGGACGTTTTCTTTTCCTTTCTTTGTTTTTTAATCTTTTTATTGTTTTTTATTTTGTGAACTTCACATCATGCACCCTGATCCCACTCATCTCCCACCTCCTCTCAGACCCACCCTCCAGCCCTTGCAACCTCTCCCACAGAAAAAACAAAATCTCATTGTGGAAGCTGTAGTGCCTCACAGTGTGGAACGGATGTTTTCAAAGGAGATAGTGTAGAATTTCCTTAGAAACACTGCCTACTAGACACAAAATTTCTCTCTTCAAAAAAGAGAATCTCAAGCAAAACCCTAACTACTAAAATTTTTTAAATAAAATTAGAAAAATAAAACTTTTTCTAAAAGGCATTCACTTTTTTTTAGTTCCTATTTTAATATAAATTGGGATTTAAAAATCAGTTACATGTCCATGGATTAAATTATAATTTCAAGATGGGCAGTGAATGACACATGCCTTTAATCCCAGAATTTGGGAGGCAAAGGCAGGCAGATCTCTGAATTTGGGGATAGCCTGGTCTACAGAGCAAGTTCCAGGACAGTCAGGGCTACACAGAGAAACATTGTTTCACAAAATCATACAGATAGATTAGATAGATAGATAGATAGATAGATAGATAGATAGATAGATAGATGATTGATAGATAGATAAACAGACACACACATAGACACATATGTATATATATAGTTTCAAAAGTCAGTCTTGAATTCTGTTTACCTCATTGATTATAATAGTATTACAATTACATCCCTTTTGTTCTTATAAATATCTGTGATAGAAGCATATAACATGTTTTCTACTTCAAATTGCTTAAGTAGTGATTCATTTTTAATACTGGGTGGATTTTTTGTATTTTATATATTACATAACACTTTATAAACCAGGATTATTCTTAGTATCTTTTCAAGTTTGTTTTATTTTATTTTTAATTATATGTAGTGTGTGTGTGTGTGTGTGTGTGTGTGTGTGTGTGCGTGTGTACATGTGTGAGTATAGGAGCCTGCAAAATTCAAAGAAGATGTCCCACTAGGGCTTTCTGACCTGGTCCTCTGTAAGAACTGAATGAGCTCTTACCTGCTAACCGGTCTCTCCAGCCCCAAGTTTCTCAGTATATTTAAAACGAATAAAGAAAATAACTGCATTACTTCTGCTCTTGAATTTTAATTTTTAGAAAGAGAAATTTACTTTCTCTCTTATTTAATCATGACCTTTAAAAATCAAGTATTTTCAATAGATAAGTCATAAGTCACAAAAGAGAGAAAAAAGAAACAGAATTCTAAAAACTCAAATGATTGTCATGAAAAACTGTCTATATGTGACTATGTCTTTTAAACTATTATAGTAATTTGCTTCTATTCATGGTCTCATGAGATTCATGGATCTAACCATTTCTGCTCCTCTAATTAACCGTTAGATGCAAACCACCAATGTGTTTTCTAACTTCCTCCACTTCAATCTTAATACAAAAAAGTCATTTCTGCCAGATATTAGCAACTATTAGTCATTTCTAGAAAAGTATTTAACTTATCATTTATCATACACAGCTATAAATCCTTCTGGGCTCAATATATACTGTGCTGGCTAGTTTTATGTCAACTTGACTTAAGCTAGTGTTATCTGAGAGGAAGGAACCTCAACTGAAAAAAAATGCCTTCATAAAGTCCAGGTGTAGTCAGACCTGTGGAATATTTTCTTGATCAATAATTGACATGGGAGGGCCCAGTGCATTGGAGGTGGTGCTAAACCCTAGGCAGGTGGTCCTGGGGTAAGAAAACAAACTGAGCAAGTTAGAAGGAGCAAGTCAGTAAGAGGTATTCTTCCATGGTCTCTGCTTAAGTTCTTTTTTTTTTTTAATTTATTTTTTCAAGTTACATCTCAGTCAAAGTCCACTTCAGTTCTTGCCTGAAAGTTCCTGTGTTGGCTTTCCTCAATGGACTGTGACCTAGATTATGTAAGTCAAATAAATTCCATCCTCCACAAGTTACTTTTGTTCATGGTGTCTTATCACAACCAGAGAAAGCCAAAACAATCCAGAAAAATAAAAGATTATAAATAAGAAGGAAAAAAAACTAAAATAGATTTAACACCAAATGGAAGAAGATGTGTAGAGATAGTCTGCATCCTGAATGCCTGGCAAAAGTAACTAATATTAAAACTTTACATAATTCTCTTTATTTAATTTATTATAAAATATTTATTAAAAACATTAGATTGCAGGATACTCTGAGACTCATTCCCATCTTCTCTAATTTTTTTTTTCTTTTGGTTTTTCGAGACAGGGTTTCTCTGTGTAGCCCTGGCTGTCCTGGACTCACTTTGTAGACCAGGCTGGCCTCGAACTCGCAAAGATCCGCCTGCCTCTGCCTCCCAAGTGCTGGGATTAAAGGCATGCGCCACCACTGCCCGGCTCTTCTCTAATTTTTTAATTTACTTTTATTTTTCATTTATTCTTAAATCTGCCTAAAACTTTACCTATTTCAATATATTATGGCCTACATTGCTGCAAAATAAATCTTTTACTACAGGGTTTCCAATACAAATTCAGACAGCTCTAATCTTTGCTATAATTTTCACTCTTAGCATCCCATGTCCATGATAAACTCTATGTGTCCTCCTGCCTCCCTTTCTCCTACTCCTTCTTTTGAACATCCTCCCACTTCTGCTGATCCACATTGTTTTCTCTCTCTTCTCCATTTGCTTTTCATCTTACAAACAAAAGTGGTCTGCATACTACTTCTCCAAGTACATACTAGAAAGCAGTGTATAGGAGCACATTCTAGACCAAGTAGCTAATACATACTTTATTGTACATGAGGTTTTACTAGAGCACAACCTCACCCATGTGTTACCATTACCTGTATTTTGTCTTCTACAACAATAGCAGGTTGAGCTACAAAACTGTTAAGTGCCTGCGCTTATCAGGCCAAGGTTACCTGATATGGCCACGAGGAATTAAATCAGGCCAGGCTGGAGAGGCCACAGCACAACTAGGCTGTGACAATTTTATTGCGAGCAATTAGACTTTTTATACCTTTATCAGAAACAGAATATAATGGCAACTGCCAGGATCAATGCAGTTGTAGTTGCTAGGATACAATGATGCTTGCAAGTTATACAAGATACACAAGAGTGATGTCTAAGGCCAATTGTCCCACCATGCTTCCTTGACTTCCAAGGGAACATACAGAGAAACACAAAGAGACCTGAATTCTTCACTGCTTGAGGGAGTGCATCAGTCTCTCAGGAACTGGAAGGCTCCAGGAGCCATGGACTCTAACCTGAAAACCTATGATGCATACCTCTCAAGGCAGCTAGGTAAAGCTAACTCCATGGTTCCCTACACAAAACCTAAAGATTTTACTATATAATATGCTTCAGGAAAAGTCTGCCCTAGAGGTGCAAATGGAAATACAGTATTTCCCCTACAAAATCTCCCAGAATTACTTTACCAGAGATCTACAATGATGCCTATTGAATCTGTTTTCTGTCACCAACAGAGTGCCATCTCAAGAATATTTTATGGTTCCTTTTTAAGAATGTATTTTATGAAATAAGTGTACTATCTCTAACTGTTCTGAGATTTCACAAAGTCTACCACAACTTTGACTGGGCCTTAGTTTTCTGAGACAACCACTGACCTAGTATTTCTAATCAACAGAAAATGTGGACCCCACACCCCACAGCTAAAGTGGCCAAGGACCTAAGATTAGATAGGTCATAGGCCTAAGGGAAAACCTACTACTGTTACTCTGCTAAAGGAAACTATCAATAAAATAATGACTCCTAATGACGTACTGCTATATCCATAGATCAGAGCATTGCTCAATCCTCTTCAGAGACACTTCTTGAAATAGATGGGAATTAACCCATTAACCACTGGACATTGTGCAGAGAGTGAGAGACTTTGGAGCACTTGGTCCTTAATGGATGTCTTTATCAAACCCTCCCATCAAGGCTCAATCGAGACAGAAAAAGAGGCAGAAAGACTGTAAGAGCCAGGGAGGATGGGTGACTCCAAGGAAAACATGTCTTCCAGACACGTTAGTGCTCATGCACATGTGAACTCACACAAACTGTGGCCATATGCACAGGACCCGGAAAAGTTCAAACCAGACTGATCCAGTATGGGGAAGGAAATGTGGACACAAAACACCCCTTACCAAGAAGCCATTTGGAATTGACACCTGTGGGAAAAGGGAACACCACTTTTCTCTAGTGAAGTGTCACCAGGCATATACCTGCAGGACAGGTCCTATACCCAAGAGTAGTTGGCCAACACAAAACAGAGCCCATGTTTTTATGTGATTTTTGTTTTGTTTTCTGTAGTTGTTTTTCTCTTATTGGGTTTTTTTAACTTGTTTGTGCTGATTTTAAAATTTTGTTTTATGGGACTTTTTTTCTTTCTTCATTTTTTTTCTTTTTTTTTAACATTTATTAATTCAAGTTACATCTTGATCACAGCTTCCTCCCTCCTCCTCTCACAGTTCCACACTCTAACCCTCTACTCCCTCTCTCATCCATCCTATTCCTCCAGTGTGGGGGGCCGCCACATATCAGTCCCCCTCAGTTCATCAGTCACATGAGGACTAAGAGCTTCCTCTTGTTCTGGGGCCCAACATGGCAGCTCAGTAAAGGTAAAGTGTTATGGGAATTTTTTTAATGGAGAGAGAAAATGTGAAGTTTGGTGGATAGGGAGGTAGGAGGATCTGAGAAGAGTTGGGGAGGTAAATGAATATAATCAAAATATAATGTATCAATTTTTTAATAAAAGATATATTTTTTTAAAGTTTTGCAATAAGAAACAAAAAATGCAGAATATTTTTTTAAATCCTTATTTTTCTCAGTGTACAAAATTATCTCAGTTATCCCCCTTTGCTCTCCACTCTTCCTGGTGCATGTATACACACACACACACACACACACACACACACACACACACACACACAAATTATTATTCTGAAAGAAAATGTACCTATGCACAGTACCCTACACAATGGTCACAATCCCTAAACCATGATGTCCCAAGAAGTAAAGAATCCCTTGATCTATACCTACTTAGAGACCTTGGCAGTCTCTCTGCAGAGGCAGGCATTATGCTGCACTGTAGTAAGCACAGAATTTCATAACTGGGCAAAGCAGGAAGTGAGAAAGTAGTCTTGACCTGCAACTTGCAAAGCCAGAACTCTTCAATACTGCCAGTTGTTGTCACTACAAATGAGGCAAAGTCAGCACTACAACCATCCCCACCATACAGCTACATCCCAGCACAACCATCCTACAGTACAGCTATATCCCAGCACAACCATCCCCACTGTACAGCTATATCCCAGCACAACCATCCCCACCGTACAGCTACATCACTGCTCAACCAACATACAGCTATATCTACCCTACAGTACAGTTACCTCCCTGCTACAGATAAAAACAATCCATCAATCTGGCCACATCCCAATTAAAGATCTGAAAAACTGAACGTTTAGGTCAAATTATCAAGATGGACAATCGGGTGATTTAATCATTCATATTTTACATAGATACTAGACAACAAGAAAATCTTTAGGCTGCCATACAAGGCTCCCACAAACAGATTACCATGATCTTGGGCTATTTAAACAAACATAAAAACTCAAACTTGAGAACAGACAAATACGTATACAAATTATTAAAGTTCTCCACAAAGAGATATCTTCTTTTTCAGAATAAACTGTTTCAAAACATTAGACACACGCACTTAGATTTCTTTAAACTGAATGCTGCTAAGTATACGTGCATGACACTTTCCACTGTCTTATCCTCGATTGTCAAGGTTCTAAGTCCTTCCTCTGTCGCTGTGCCATTTCTAGCTTGGCCAGCTCAGAATGCTACTGAACAACATGAAGGACAACGCGCAAGGTGGCTTGTGGACAGGGCTGTCCATGTCAAGCTGGCCATGCTAACACCTGCATGCCTTTCAGCTGATTTTCAGGAAACTGGATTTAAAAAATGAGGTCAGAGAGTTCAAAGATCCTAAGTAACATGTAGATAATCAGTGATGAGCCACTAATTACTGGCTTTTTAGAGGTAACTTTTAAAATATAATCAGTTCCATAAGTAAAAAATGATCTCATAGTCTTTTCACCCCTTTTAATTCATTGACAGACACATCTAAAATATAATCATGCATCATAACATCCTGGTCAGCACTTTAATGAGAGGATTATACAATCACATTTAAAGACCTGGCTGTGCAATGTCTTCTTCAGACATGACTGGGTTTGCTCCCTTTTATTCCCCATGTATGTATGTTTGTTTGTTTATTCCCCTAAAAAAGAAACCTGTGTCTTTTTGCTACAGCAAAGTCAAACTGATCATTACCTATACCGTTAGCACACCTCTTTCCCAAAGGTACTCTCAACACTGATTTTAGGCTTTTTCCATTAGCTATTGATTAGGCAAAGTAAATGCAGACGTTTTTTTAGCAATCAAACAAAATGGATGGCAGTACATCAAGACTTACAGTGGAATATGGAAATAGCTTTTGTTATGTTTAGAGACTAGATGATGGTAAAGTTTGACTCCTTCAGCAAACATCTGTTAAGTACCAGGGTAGTGATGGATGCTTAGGAAATAGAAGTCAGGGATGCTTAGGAAATAGAAGTCAGGAGACAGAAATCCATCCCTCAATGACCTCCAGCTCCAGTGGCATAATTAATCTCTCAGAGTGTGTTTTCTAGCCTCTCATTTATCCACAGTGGTTTGTTCTCCTGTCAGTTGCTCTCCCACCTCCTTTCTCTGCCAGAATATTATGCTAATCAATCTTAAACCTTTATCTAGCACTGATTTCCCCTAAGGTTTGAAAACACATGTCCTGCTGGTTATTCCACATTACCTAAACCAAGTACTCCAAAAGTGAAACTTGTTTTCCCCCTTAAAGGTGGATACACTCATTAAATAGAGCCTCCCATCACACACATCATTGCCCCCAGACCTTTTCATCCCAAGGTACCATTTTGCTAAGTTTTGTCTTTTTGGCTCTGAACCCACCTACCATCAACAGCCTCATCCAAGTCTTCACAGCACTCATCTAGTCCAGTGGTACAGCCTCCTACTAGAATCCTCTATTCACAGACTCACAGCTCTTAAAAACTACTACACTCTCATAATTAAATTTTGAGTTGTTTAGGAGTCAAGAGAGTGTTATAGACCTAAGAAGATGCTTTTAAAATTGTGTTGCAAGTTAGTATGAATGTTGAGTTAGATATAGAACTTTAAACTCATGGAGATGGTTAGATAGTAGAATGTTAAAGTCAGGTGCCAAATACATATGGACTGGACATTGGGAATGTACGCTAAGCCATATAACCCTCATAACTGTGGCCTAATTATCTCTGTTGTTTTGTATTGTATTTATTATTATAAGAGAAAGAGCCATTTGTTGGACTGAAAGGGGAAACTGTAGGGGGAAATAAGATATACCTTAAACTTAAAAAAAAAAAACAAAGGGAAGCGGATGGGGGGTTGAGGGTGGGAGTGTGGGGCTGGAGGGGGGAATAGGGAGGGGACTGCAATTGAGATGTAACTTGAAGAAATAAAAAAGAAAAAAAAGAAAAAAACTACTACACTAAGCTCATCTCTTACACTGTCCTTGAATATGATATTACACTGAAACTATCTGGCTGTTTATGTTTCTATGAACTTGGTCACATCAGTGTGTCTTTTTCATTTTCTTTATACCACAAGGACCCACCAACCAACTCACATCCTAATCTTCTAGAAAGTCTGCAGGTAACCCCTGGGTTTTCTTAGTATGTCCCACATTTGAATAACTATGTGGATATGCAAGACCACATGTATGAATGTGTATTCATTCATCAAGGAATACTGGAATTAGTCTTACTGTTGAGGAAGATACTATGATTGGTATATGGCTGAATTAAATCCAATACATGGACTCAAGAGAAGCTCAGAAGAAAATAATACATAAAAAAGAATGAAAATAATATACAGAACTTATGAAGCACCATCGTGAGAGAGAGAAAGATGGAGAGAGATGGAGAGAAAGGTGTGGGTCAAGCAGAGACGAGGAAGAAAAAGTTTATTCAAGATATAATAATTGATAACAGTGATGATATTTCATTATATGCTCGTATAAAATTATCAAAAACAAAACAAGGTTTAGGAGGTTAGACTCAGGGATTTCTCTTTTTCTTTCCTCTGTTCTTCTTTCTCTCCTACATAGAGGGGGAAAGACTTGAAAAGAAAAAAACCAGGATATAGATATGATATAGGAATGATAAAGAAAAAGGGGTAGATTATTGAATATGCTCTTATATTTTGTATATTGATACAAAATTAAGGTTATATTTGGTAAAATTGGTATAGATCTTTTTGTATTCATACAAAATTAAGGTTAACTCTTTTTAAGGTATTGTACCTATGTAATGCTTACAAATGCAATGTGAAGTTTTGGCCTTTTCATAGCATCTGTCACAAACTGTTTAGGATAATTAAGAAATGCAAACTAATAGTCATTCAAAATTGTCATTTTATTAGGTACTAGTGTAGTGTATCACAGATGTTTTCTAAGTTAATCAGAAATCAAGTTGCTAAGAGACAAGCAACATTTGCTTATCCACATATACAGAGATATATAGGTGGTCTTGAAAACCCTCAAGAGACCTGCAGAATATGGCACTAAGAGCTCCCCCGATTCTACTCCAAGTAGATGATGAGCATCTAAAAATCTCCATTTGGAGATGGCTGCATTAGTGGCAAGCAAGCCACTGGGCAAGAAAAAGCCCTTGCTTCAACTGTAGACAGAAAAAGACACAACTTGGAAGATGGTAAGTTGACAGTCTAGCTCTGCTAAGAGAGGGTAGGCAAGTCCTTCATAATTCCTGCTTTAAAATTATTGTCTGCCTGAGGGTCATGGGACAGTGTATCTCCAGCCCTGGAAGCAGGCTGAGGTGAAGGAGAGAGCCCAGTGGAGGTATGTGACAATGAATCTCATATGTCACCACACAGCCTGCTGGGGCGCTGACCTCCACTCCTGGTGATGTTCCTACTTGAGTTGTTTACTGCCTGTCTGTTCTCAGGCGCTCATAGGGCTTGACCTTATGTGTTGGTAGGGAATGTTCTGTGTGGGCTGATGGGAGAGGGAGTGGTTGGTGGATGCCTGTTGGTGCTTCTGCTGGAGAGAGAAGCAGCCCAGATCAGGAACAAAGAAGTAATTTTGGCACTCCACTTCTTCCTGAAGTTCAGGCACCTAGGAGGGTGGCATGCAGGGATGAAAATAATTTAGTTCAAGGAAACAATCAGTAACTTCAAGGCAGCCAGGATCAAAGAGAAGAAGGTGTAGGTGAGGGGATTCAGAGAGTCACGAAGCCTGAAGGAGGGTTGCTAAATGAATCACTCACAGGGTCATTGAAATTATCCCAGGCCACAGATGTCTTTCTCTGCTGTCTCCAGTGTTTTATCAAAAACACAAAGAAGTTAAAAGGGATTTACAGTAAACGCTCCTATACGGAATACCTAGTTCTCCTGTCATCATTTTGCTTCCTTTGCATGCCTGTCTGTACAGCCAACTTCCATTTTTACACTTTGATTCATTTCAAGTGAATTGAAGAAGTTGGCATACTTCTCTCTTCTGGGAATTTTAGGAATTTAAGGTAAGAGCAATCATAAAGCTAATAGGCAGGGCAGTGCTTTAAGTCTGGTCTGGAAGTTGCCTGGCTTTAGACGGGCAGGATGACTCAGTGTTTCAGCCAGCTTCAGGAGCCACCCTCCTGTCCTTGCTCAGCAGGAGCAGCCAGCCCCAGCTGCTGACTCCTCGGGCGGGCATGCGCCACCCCTCCAGTCTTGCACCATCACAGGTCTCTGCCTAGCAAGGCAAACATTCCTCTACACCTACGACAGAGCTGGGATCAGGAGGCAGCCAAGAAAAGGAAGCTCCTGTTTGCACGGAAAGGCTCTGAAAGGAAACCAGCAGCCATTGCGGAAGTCCATCAAAGCATCTAGGTGGACTTGACTCAAGCCTTCCGCTTCTATTTCCTCCCCTCCCTGTAGTTGTGCTGATCTGAGGTGGACTGACTTGAATAGCTCTGGCAGCTGTCTGTTACTGTGAGTATAGAGAACATGACAGCTGAAGTGAACTCCAAGATAGTTACATGCCACTAAATACTAAAGGAAAAAGATCATTTGTTCCATTGCTACCTGTGTGGAAAAGTCAAAAAAGAATGGACCTAGTACCTGGCCCTGGAGCAGACCCAAATCAAAGTGTGCACCACAACCCTTATTGTCTGTGGGCCTGGCACATTCTTTACCTGGCACTGCCTCAGTTTCTCTATCCATACTTGAAGGTGACAGAGCCTTCCCTGCCTGTCTGGTTTATGAAAGTCCACATTAAAGAACAGTGCAATTATAGAACATTAAAAAAATTATTGTCTGTCAGACATACTGTAGGGCCAAAAGGCTGAAGACAGATGTTCCAATGTATTGAGAGAAATTGAGGACTGTTCAGGCCAGCCAGTTGTCTGCCATTTCTTAGTTTTGGAAGCTGCTTACTCTGCACTTCCGGTTTATTCAGATATATTTATCCTTCTCAGGTCTCTGATGTGGTTGAAGACTAGACAGTTATAGTCTCACAGTTAAGTTTTAAGTTGTTTAGGAATTAAAAGGATGTTTTTGGTCTAAGAAAATATTTTTAAATTGGTAATGCAAGTTAGGAAACTGAGTTAGGTATAGAACTTTAAACTCATCTAGATAGACAGATAATAAAATAGTGCAAGTTAGGATGGAAACTGAATTAGGTATAGAACTTTAAACTCATTGAGATAGATAGGTAATAGAATACTAATATCAGTCGCCAAATATGTATGGACTGGACATTGGGAATGTATGTTATAGCTTATAATTTTCATAATTGTAGCCTAATTATTCATCTTGTTTTGTACTCTATTTATTGTTATAAGAAAAAGAGCCTTTTATTGGACTAAAAGGGGAAGCTGTTGGGGGAAAAAGATACGCCTTAAATTTTTTTTACAAAGCAGACAGGGGGGTGAGGGGAAAGAGGGTGGGGGGGGACTATGATTGAGAAGTAACTTGAAAAAATAAATAAATGTTTTTTTAAAAAGTTCTTCAAGTAGAAACAATAGAATATGGGCTAGAGAGATGGTGAAGCAGTTAAAACTGTTTGCTGTTCATACAGAGTTTATGGGTTTGGTTCCCAGCACACACATGGTAGCTCACAAATATTAGTACGCATGTACATGGTGCACATGCAGGCAAAATACTCATGCACATAAAATAAAATGAGTAATTCTAAAAGGAAACTTAAGTTGTTTTTTAAAGAACATTAAAATAACCCAGGAAAGTATAAAATTCATAAGCAAAGAAAAATATGTATCAAATAGAAAACACTATATTTCATTCTAATGTTACTAAATAAATAACTTAAATTGACTGTAAAAGGTAAAAGACAATTTTAAAATAACCATAACAAAGAAATGTTACTTAACTCCTACAAATAGAAATTAATTATAACATTACTAAAAAATGAGGAGAGAAAAAAATAAATGTATAAAATTTTCATTTACAAATAAAGTTATCATTGGCTTATAATTATATAAAGTTCAATAATAACCACAAACAAAATATCTGTCTTGGTTGGATTGAGAATGGTTCTCATGGACTCATGTTTGAATATTTGATTCCCGCATTGGTGGAACAGTTTGGGAAGGATTTGGAAGTATGGCCTTACTAAAGGAGGTGTGTCTTTGGGGATGGTATTTGAGGTTTCAAAAAACTTGAGCCAACTATCAAAAAGATTTGAGTCATCCCTCTCTGCCTCCTGCTTGTGGTTTAAGATGTAAAATTCCTGATACTATGCCTTTGCTCTGTCATTATGTCCAACCCTGTGAAACCATAAGCCCAATTAAACACATTCTTTTATAAGTTGCCTGGGTCATGATGTTTTATCCCAGCAATAGGAAAGTAACTGGTATAATACCCATAGAAATTACCAAAAGGAAGATAAAATAATCAAAACAAATAAAAATAAACAACAAAGACAAAGGAAGAGAAGGAGAAAGAAAATAAAAATAAATTACAGATAAACAAATAATTAATAATATAATAACAAATCCTTTCTTATCAGTAATTACTTCAAATGTAAATGAATTAAATTTCTCAACCAAATTTGCTTAATGGATTAAAAACAAGATACAAAAATATACTATTTATAAGGGATTCAACTTAACCACACATACAGATTTAATACAGAGAAATAGAAACAAAAGAATGTGAGTAACTGTATTGTATAAAATAGACTACAAGTCAAACACTCAGAAGAAGTATATAGGAAGTAATATGAGTCCAGTCATCCAGTTTATAAATATAAATATATATATGTATACCTTTAATATTAAAGTACTTGCAAAACAAACATTGACAAAGCTAAAGGGAAAATAACAATATAATAAGAGACCACAGAACCTCACTTATGGCAATGGATAGAGCAGTTAACAACAACTAAGAACCTCACCAAAGACAAACTGGCCCAACAAATGTACACACAGAATATTCCCAAACAACAGCAGACACACATCCCTCAAATATAAAAAGATCATTATCCAAGAAATATCACATCAGATAACAAACTAGTCTTAAGAAATTTGAGAAAACTAAAACCCTATCAAAAACACTTCTCTTGGAAGAAACCTCAGAAAGCTTAACTGAGAAACTTAACTAGCCATAACTTTACTGAAATAACACCAAAAACACAGCACCAAAAAGAAAAAACAGAGAAGTTTTGCTGCACCAAAGTACAAAAGCTCCATACAACTAAGGGAATAATCAACAGAGTAAAAAAGCAATCTGTGGTGTGTGAGAAATATGTATAAAGTTGAAATCTGTTAAGGGGTTAATTTCTAAACTACAAACAACTTGGCAAAAGAAATAATCTAACTTTATGAGCTAATTTAAAAGTAGGCTGACAATTTGAATAGTCACAAAAATAACCAACAGGTATCTGAAGAGGAAAGTGCTCACTGTCAGTGAAGAGAGAACGTTTTAAAGGTTACAGTGAGGTGCCACTGTAGAAAATAAGAATAATTTTCCTCAAAAATTAAAAATAGTACTATATGATCCAATAACCCCACTTCAGAACATTTATCAAAAGAATGGAAGTTGGAATCTCTAAGAAATATTTACACTCCTGTGTTCATTTTAGCACAGTTTATAATAGTCAAGCTGTGTAAGCAACCAAAAGTTCTATCAACAGATGAATGAAAAGGAAAATGTCACATACACACAACAGAATATCATCTAGCCTTTAAAAAGAAGCTTACTGTGCAGCATGCAATGACGCAGATATGCTTTGAAGACATTCCAGCCACTGCAGTATGCATCTCACAAGATGGCATACATCACACAGCATTCCATGGTGTGAGGTATCTGAAGTGGTATCAAGTTTTAGAGGCTGAGAGCAGAATAGTTGCTAACTACTTTATCCCAGTTAGGCTTCTGTCAACTTGACATAAGCTAGAGGCATTTGAAAAGAAAAAAACCTCAACTGAGAAAATGTCCCCAATAGACCTGCCTATAGAAAAATCTCCAGAGTATTTTCTTGAGTAATTGATTAATATGAGAGGGCTTGGTCTGGGAGAATCCATCCTGCTGTAGGCGATGTCAACGGCAGGTACTCCTGACTTGTATGAGAAAGCAAACTGAGTAAGCCATGAGGAACCAGCTAATAAGAAATATCCCTTCATGGTGTCTACTTCAGTCCCTGCCTCTAGGTTCTTGCTTTGAGTTCTTTCCATGACTTCCCTTTATGATGGACTATGACTGGGACATGCAAGCTGAAATAAACTCTTTTCTCTCCAAGCTGCTTTTGTGGTCCTGGTCTTTATCACAGCAATAGAAAGGAAACTAAAACAGAAATTGGTACCAGGCTGTGAAGTATTAATGTAACAGACCTAACCACGTTTTGGGAAGGATTGTAGTGACATCTAATCTTTAGGGTAAAAAAGCCATCAAGCGCTCAGAGAAGCCATTAAGCACTCAGAAATCAATGGGCTACTCTATGGAACTTGGAAGATAAGAATGTTGAGAGCAATACAGATGATAGAGACTTGGCTTGTGAAATTTTGGAAGTTTGAGAGTCTCTTAAAGACTCTATGGAGACCATTTGATATTTGTTTTAAGACTCTGGTTCTGAGATCTTGGCTAGACTTGATTGAAAAGTCTCCTTCCTGAATACTAGCTTTCATGGTACCAGAGGGTAGCATGCAAGCTTCCAGAGGAGAGTATCAACCAACAGTCCTACTCATATAGGATGCCTTTTGAACCACAAGAACCAGCATGTCATTATAACCCTAACAATGTAAGAGCAGCATGCATATCTTGGTTGTAACCAACAACTCTCTAATTGGACTTAAAGTTTACTCACCATGAAAGAAACCATGCTTAGTACTGGAAATCTAGCCAGCCATCAAGGCCTAGTGAAGTCATGGATCTTGGAACAGAACCTAAAACCACTTTAATAAACCAAGATAATTCATAACTACACTCTAAATATTTATCTTTATACCCATAGATAAGTGTAGTCCTCACATCTCATCAAGGAATCTTCTCTTTGAAGCAGATGGAGACCATTATAGAAAACCATAATTGACCAGAGCTGTGGAGCCCAGTCCCAACTGAAACATCTACAACACAAATCCTGCACCTAAAGCTCAGGAATCACTGCAGAATGTTGGTGGGGGGACTGTAAGAGCCAGGGAAATAGAAAGTTTACTGTGAGATCGTGTCTCTTAGAAATGTCAGAGAAGCTACATACCTATAAGGTCTCATGACTGCCTAAGCATGAGCTCAACAAGGACCACACCAGTACCCATGCAAATGTTGAAGAGGAAAAGCTATGAGGCCTCAGCCCTAGACAAAGAACTACAAGGAACTAAGGAATGCTAAGGGTGGGAGAAAGAGTCTTCCCCAGGGAAGAACATACAAACTGGTTATCCAAATGGTCATCTATGAAAATATACTTACAAGTAACATTATACAGGCTGAACAGATTACACACACACACATAAATTAAAGAAAAAGAAACCATAAATTTGAAAGAGGACAGGATGGAATATAAGAGAAGGGTTGGAGAAAGGGGATGGGGGAAATGATGTGATTACATTATAATCTCAAGAAAGAAAAATATATAATTAAAAAGAAAATAAAGGAGACTCCAGTTCTGGTTGGCTGGGGCTGAAGAGCCAGCTGTGATTAACAAGAACTCAGAGCCACTGAAGTGACATCTTTTCTTTACTGGGACAATTGATGCTGAATAACCGGAGCTGAGAAACTCGTGGTGATGACCAGGAGACCAGCATCAATGAGGTGAAGTCTGCTGAGTATATTCTCTCAGGGCCAGCACACAGAAGCTGTGGTCCAGAAGGGGCCAAAGCTGTACCACGTTTTGGCAGCTGAACTTGGTAGTGTGTAAGAGTTTCACAGGTGGCTGGTTTTGAAGGCATGAAGTGGTCATAGAGAGCAGCTGAGGCTTGGCATGCAAAAGGGCAGAAGAGGACTTTAGTAAAGGTGCAGCCTCAGTTGCAGTAGAAGCCCCAGGATTGAAGGGGTCAAGGTGAGAAGCTAAGGCTTAACACGGAGTAGCAGGATCAGAGTCCCTGAGAGAGTCCAGGAGAAGCTATTGGTGGAGATATAGGCCATGGAGTGGAGAACACAGCATTCTGGATATAACTATGTGATGACTACCAAGGACAGCAGCAGCTGTTAATGGAGCCAGCCTGGGAAACAGACAAGATGTTGTGTGCAGCAAACAGCAGAGTTGGAGAAATGGAGGCCAGAGAATCATGAACAGGTCCCAGATGTCAAGCACTGAACTTAAATGCTGTTGAGTTTTGGTTTTGCTTTGTTTATATTGTGACTACCCTCTGCTTCTTCCCTCTCAGCAAGAATGTAGGTAAACTACTACTTTACAGGAAACTGCAGTTAAGAGGCTTTGGAATTTGAGAAATTTTGGAATAGTTCAGAGACTTTAGGTATCTTAGAGAGGCTTTGTACTTTTGAGACTGTGAATATTTTAAAGTGTTTGGATATTTTTAATTTTTCATACAAAAAAGTGTTAGGATTTTTAAAGACTGTAAGACTTTTAAAAATTTGAATGTTTAACATGAGAGCATGGGGACAAACAAGAGAGGAAAGGTTATGTTTTAACACTTATATGTCTGTGTCTCTAGCTGACAAGGCATCAATTCTTCTGCTTAGTTTTTTGTCAACTTGACACAAGTTAGAGTCATTTGAGAAACCGGAACATCAGTTATGAACAGTTTCCATTAGAATGGCCTGTATATCCATGCCCAGAGGGTGGGGAGGGTGTTTCTCAGCCCTTCTTTTTGGTTATTTGAAGGATAACTGAAAACTCTGTTATGTAGGGGAAGAGACTACAAGCTGATAAATGGTCCTGTCTTAATGGGTTTTGGAGGTTATCCCCAAGGAATTCCTACTTTTCCTTTTCTGTATCCTTCTTCTTCTCCTATGTAGGAGTACATGGGCTTGAGAAAAATGAGATATAGACATAGCACAGGAAGGTCCAAGAAGAAGGGGCAGATTATTGAATATGCCCTTATACCTTTGTATATTGATACAAAATTAGTAGTTTATTTGGCTAAAGTGGTATTGACCATTGTTTATTGTGCAAAAATAAGATTGTATTGGATTACATCGGTATTGATCTCTGTATATTGATACAAAATTAAGATTATAGTTGGCCACAATGGTATTGACCCTTGCATATGGACGTAATATTAAGATTATATTGGGCTACATAGGCATTGATCTTGGTATATTGATACATAATTAAGAGTATATTTAACCACAATTGAATAGATCTTTGTATATTGATACAAATTTAAAGGTAACACTTCCCAATGGTATCATACCTAGAGATACTTAAAAATAAAATGTGAAGCTCTGACCTCTTGATACCAACCGTCTAAAACGGTCTAGGATAGTCAAAACAAACTCCTAGTCATGCAAACATGTCACTTTGTTAGCTACTATGACAGTCTATCACAGATATTCTCTAAACTACCCAGTAATCAAGTGGCTAAGAGACAAACAACATTTGCTTATCTAAATACAAGAGATGGATAGGGCATTTTCAAAAACCCCTAGAGATCTGCAGAATATGGCATTCAAAGATGTTATCTTAAATCAAGATTTTTTTTTGATATCGAGACATATCAGTGCCTGACAGCACCCCCTATTCTACTCCAAGTAGAAGATAAGCATCGAAGAACCTCCACTGTAAGATGGTTGAATTAATGGCAAGCCTTTCTCTTGGCATGAAAAAACCCCTTGCACCAACTGTAGACAGAATGCTGTCCAAAAAGGACAAAACTTGGGAGCAGGGAAGTCAACAGCCTAACTCTGCCAAGACAGGGTAGGTAAGTCCTTCATAATCCCTGCTCTACAACAAATGTCTGTCAGAGAAACAGGACCCAAAGGCTGAAGATTGATGCTGGAATGTATGGAGAGAAAATGGGAACTGTCCAGGCAGTCATTGGTATGTCCTTTCTTAGTTTTGGAAGCTGCAGGCCCTGCACTTCCTATATAAGCAAATACATTTATCCCTCTCAGGTCTCTGAGGTGGTTGAAGAATAGACAGCTAGAGTCTCATAGTTAAATTTTGAACTGTTTAGGAATCAAGAGGGTGTTATAGATCTAAGAAGATACTCTTAAAAGTGTGTTGCAAGATAGTATGAATGTTGAGTCACATATAGACCTTTAAACTCATGGAGTTGGTTAGATAGTAGAATGTTAAAGTCAGGGGCCAAATATGTATAAACTGGACATTGGGAAGGTATACTGGGCCATTTAACTCTCATAAATGTGGCATATTTATATCTATTGTTTTGTATAATACTTACTGTTATAAGAGAAGGAACCATCTGTTGGACTGAAAGGGGAAACTTCTGGGGGGAAGAGGGTGGAAGGGTGGGATAGGAAGGGGGAATAGGGAGGGGTTTGTTACTGAGATGTAACTTGAAGAAAAAAAAATAAAGTATTTAAAAAAAAAAAAAGAATGGCCTGTATACAAGCCTGTGGGGATTTTTTTTCTTGATTAATGATTAATGTGGGCTGTGCCAACCCCTGGCAGGTAGTCCTGAGCTGTCCTGAGTTGTCCTGAAAAGGCAGACTGAGCAAGAAACGAGGAACCAGCCAGTAAGCAACACTCCTCCATGGCCTCTGCTTCAGTTCTTGCCTCAAGGTTCCTGCCCTAACTTCCTTTTATGATGGACCATGATCATAAGTTGATATAAATCCTCTCCTCTCCAAATCGCCTTTGGTCATGGTCTTGATCACAGCAATATAAACTCTAAGCAAGACATAGCTGAAGAAGTAAGAAAACAGAATCTGCTATTCAATGGGAACAGTTCAACAATATGCATCTGGAAGTTAGGGAGTCTTTTGTACACTGTTCCTACAATTAAAATAGTTGTACTGTAAATTAACTCGATTATGGGAGTTGAGGTGTTACTTTGCATTCTTATCACAGCAAATGTAATTACTTTAATGAGGGAATTTTTTTAAATTCCAAGAAAAAGTAAGTTGAAATTATATTGCCACTAAATTTGTCCAATCAACAACGACAAGGGAATCTTTACAACTAAGATGAAAGGACCCTAGACAGTAACTAAAACCCATCAGAAGAAATAAAAAATAAATACTTTGCATAATTGAATGAAAATGAAAACACAACATACCCAAACTTATGGAACACAATGAAGGCAGTTCTAAGAGGCAATTGCATAGCATTAAGTATTTACATTAAAAAAATTGGAGCAATCTCATACTAGTAATGTAACAGTACAACTAAGAGCACTATAACAAAAAGAAGAAATAACAGCCATAAGGAATAGACAGCAAAAAATAAATGTAGGGCTGAAATCAATAAAATAGAAACAAACAAAAAATGCTAAGAATCAATGAAAAAAAAGAATTGGTTCCTTGAGAATATTAATATGATTGACAAACCTTTATCCAAGTTACTCCAAGATAAGATAGAAAGAGAAGATCCAAAGTAACAAAATTAGAGATGAAAAGGGGAACATAACAACAGACACTTGGGAAATCCAAAGAATCATAAAGACATACTTTAAAAACTTGTACTCCTCCAAATTGGAAAATCTAAAAGAAAAATGGATTTTTTCAACAGATATCACCTAACAAATTTAAATCAAGATCAGATAAGCAATGTAAAGATACCAATAACCCCCTAGTAAAATAGGACATTAATTAATTCTCTCAATCAGAAAAGGCCCAGAGCCTGATGGTTTTAGCTCAGAATTCTACCAGACTTTCAAAGAACTGTTAATGCCAACAGTCTTCAAATTATTCTACAAATTAGAGACAGAAGGAACATATACCAATTTCTTTTATAAGGACACAGTTATTCTGATAACTAAATCACATAAAAACACAACAAAGAAAATTACATAAAAACCAACATAGATGCAAATTTTCTCAATAAATTCTTGCAAATCAAATCCAAGAACACAACAAAAAGATCATCCATCATGATTAAGTAGGCTTCAACCCAGAGATTCAGGGATGGTTCAACACAGATAAATTGGTAAACATAATCCACCTATATAAACAAACTGAAAGACAAAACCAGATGATCATCTCATTAGATGCAAAAAAGGGGGAGGGGTTTTGACAAATCCCAAAACTCCTTCATGATAAAAGTCCTGGAGAGATTATAGATACAAGGGACATACTTCAACATAATAAATGTAGTTTGTAGAAAGTCATAGCCAACATTAACTTAAATGGAGAGAATCTCAAAGCAATTCTACTAAAACCAGAAACAAGACAATGCTGTCTACTCCATACCTATTCAATATAGTACTTGAAGTCTTAGCTAAAGCAATAAAACAACTGAAGGAGACAAAAGGGACACAGTTGGAAAGGAAGAAGTCAAAGTATCTTTATTTGCAGATGATAGGATAGTATACATAAGTGACCCTAAAAATTGTTCCAGGAGTCTCCTAAAGCTGGTAAACACTTTCAGGAAAAGTAGCAGGATACAGAACTAACTCACAAAAATCAGTAGCCTTCCTATGTAGAAATGATAAAGTGAGTAATCAGGGAAACAACATCTTTCAAAATAGCCTCAAAAATATACAGTATCTCGGGGTACCTTTAAGCCAAGCAAGTAAAAGACTTGTATGATAAAAATTTCAAGTCTTTGAAATTTTTTTTTAAATTCTTTTGAAAAAATTGAAAAAGACATCAGAAGATGTAAAGATCTCCCATGTTCATGGATAAGTAGGATTAATATAATAAAAATGTTTGTCCTACCAAAAGCAATCTACAGATTCAATCCAATCCCCCTCAAAATCTGAACACAATTCCTCACAGACCTTGAAATGGCAATTCTCAGTTTCCTGGAAACACAAAAAGCTCAAGATAGCTAAAACAATCCTGAATAATAAAAGAACTGCTGGAGGTATCATCATCCCTAAACTCAAATTGTATTACAGAGCTATAGTCATAAAAACAGTATGGTGTTGGTACAAAAACAGACACAATCAATGGAATCAAGCTGAAGACCCAGATATAAATCCACACACCTATAGACACCTTTTTGATCTTGATAAAGAGGCCAAAAATACATACTGGGACAAAAATACAGCATCTTCAACAAATGGGGATGGTCTAACTGGATGGCTGAATGTAGAAGAATCCAAATAGATCTACATTTATCACTCTGCACAAAACTCAAGTCCAAGTGTACCAAATACATCAACATAAAACTAGATACACTGAACATGATATAAGAGAAAATGGAGAATAGCCTTGAACTCATTTGCACAGGAAAATACTTTCTGAACAGAATACTGATAGAATGGGCACTAAGATCAATAATTAATAAATGGGACCTCATGAAACTGAAAAGTTTTTGTAAGGCCAAAAAAAAACATTGTCGTTCAGGCAAAGCAGCTGCCTATAGAATAGGAAAAGATTTTTTTTTACATTTTTTAAAATATTTATTTATTACTTCAGGTTACATCTCTATCACAGTGTCCTCTTTCCACCCCAGTCCCACCCTCCCACCCTCTACCCCCTATCCTTTCCATCACACGCCTCTGGAGTGGAATGGGAAAAGATTTTACAACTACACATCCAATAGAGGACTAGTATCTAAACTATATTTAAAATTTTTTTAAATTGAATATCAAGAAAGCAAATAACCCCAACAAAAGATCTAAACACAGTATTCTCAAATAGGAAATTCAAATGACTGAGAAATACTGAGAAATAGTCAACATTCTTAGCCATCAGGGAAATGCAAATCAAAACTACCTTGAGATTTAATCTTATACCTATCAGAACAGCTAAGGTCAATAAAACAAAAGACAGTTCATGCTGGCAAGGATGTGAAGCAAGGGGAACACTCCATTGCTGGTGGGAGTGCAAACTTGAAGAGCCACTATGGAAATCAATATGGCATTTCCTCAGAAAGTTGGGAATCAATCTACCTCAAGATCCAGCTATACTACTCTTGGCATATACCCTATACTACTCTTGGGATATGCTCTTGGGCACATACCCAAAGGACACTTGCTCAACCATGTTCATTGCTGAATATTCTATTCATAATAGCCAGAAACTGGAAACAACCTAGACATCCCTCAACAGAAGAATGTATTTTTTTAAAGTGATACATTTACACAATAGATTATTACTCAGCTGTTTAAAAAAAAAAAAACACATCATGAAATTTGCAGGCAAATGGATGAAACCAGAAAAAATCATCCTGAGTGAGGTAACCCAGACCCAGAAAGATAAAATTGGCATGTATTTGCTTATATATGGTGTGATGGTTTGAATATGTTTGGCCCATGGGAAGGGGCACTATTAGGAGGTGTGGCCTTTATTGGAGGAAATGTAGCCTTGTTAGAGGAAGTATGTCACTGTGGAGGCAGGGCTTTGAGGACTCTTATGTATGTTCAAGTCTGACCAGTATGATCCAGAGCCTCCTCCTGGCTGCACACAGAAGACATTCTCCTCCTGGCTGCCTTTAGATTAAGATAGAGAACTCTCGGCTCTTCCAGTACCATGTCTGCCTGGATGATCCCATGATTCCCACCATGATGATAATGGACTGAACCTTTGAAACTGTAAGCCAGCCCAAATTAAATGTGTTCCTATATAAGAGTTACCTTGGTCATGGTTTCTTTTCACAGCAATGAAACTTTAACTAAAATATGTGGAAATTAGCCAGTAAATAAATGATAACCAAGCTACAATCTGTAGACCCAAAGAGGTTAGATATAGAGGGACTGTCTACCAGAGACACATGGATCTCCCTGGAAGGCAGAAACAGAATAGATTTTATGAGCAGACTGGGGGCAGGTGGGAACAAGAAAAGGAGGATCAGATAGGAAGGGGAGAAGAGGGGAGATAGTTGAGAAAGAAACAGCTAAAATTGAGGGGCATTTGAGGGATAATATGGAAATCTAATGCAATAGAAACTTCCTAAAATATATGAAGGTTATTCTACTGAGGTCTCCTAATAATGGGAGATACAGAGTCTCGACTGGCCATCTCTTATTACCAAACAAGGCTTCCAGGGATGGAACGGGGTTGCATTCAATTGAGCTGTTGGCCAAGGGGGGATCCCATGGAAATCCCCAAACAACCTAGACTGTTCCTAAGACAATGGATGGCTCTCTATAAACTGACAGCAGGGTCCTCATTGCTAAGGACAACTCATTGAAAATAGAGTCAAGCTGAAGCCTACATGAAGTCTTCAACCCTATGTTATAGTGTCTTTAGGAATGTAATTTGCAGGCTACCAAAGGAGAAACAAGACCCTCTGAATCAACTAAGCAGGACACATATGAACTCACTGTAACAGAAGCAACAAGCACAGGGCCTACATGAATCTGCACCATGTCCCCGAAGTATATATTATAGCTTTCAGCTTAATATTTTATGAGACTCCTGAGTGTGAACAAGTCTCTTGTTCTTGTGCCAGCTCTTGGTGCTCTTTTCCCTGTTGGCTTGCTTTGTCCAGCCTCAATGTGGTGGTTTTTGTTTTATCTTATTTTATTTTGTCATGGCTAGTTATTGTCACCTAAAAGCCCGATATTTTCTAATGAGAGATAAAAAGGTAATAGATACGGATGGAAGGGGTGGTAGGCAAAAACTGGGAGAAAGGGAAAGCATCTTCAACAAATGGTGTTGGTCTAACTAGAGGTCAACACATAAAAGAATGCAAATAGACCCATATTTTTCACCTTGCACAAAATTTAAGTCCAAGTGGATCAAAGATCTTAACATAAAACCAGACACAGTAAATCTAATAGAAAAGAAAGTAGGGAGAAGATTCAAACTCATTGGTACAGGGGAAAACTTCTTGAACAGAACACCAATAGCTCAGGCTCTAAGACCAAAATCAATACATGGGACCTTTTAAACTGAAATGCTCTTAACCGCTGAGCCATCTCTCCAAGATATTTTTAAAATTGTGAGGCAAGTTAGTATGAAAGCTGAGTTAGATATAGAACTTTAAACTCATGGAGATGGTTAGATAGTAGAATGTTAAAGTCAGGTGCCAAATACATATGGACTGGACATTGGGAATGTATGCTAAGCCATATAACTCTCATAATTGTGGCCTATTTATTTCTGTTGTTTTGTATTGTATTTATAGTTATAAGAAAAAGAACCATTTGTTGGACTGAAAGGGAGAGCTGTTGGGAGGAAAAAGAAATACCTTAAACTAAAAAAAAAAAAAAAGGGAAGAGGATGGGGGGTTGAGGGCGAGGAGGGTGGAAGGGTGGGACTGGAGGGGGAAGTAGGGAGGGGATTGTGATTGAGATGTAACTTGAAGAAATAAAAAATAAATTATTAAAAAAATAAAATAAACTGAAATGCTTCTGTTAGGCAACACACACTGTCATTAGAACAAAATGGCAGCCTACAGATTGGGAAAAGATATTCACCAACTCCACATATGAGAAAGGGCATATATGACAACTATCCAAAATTTATAAAGAACTCAAGAAATTAAACACCTAGAAACCAAGCAATCCGATCAAAACACGGGGAACAGAGCTAAACTGAGACCTCACAAAAGAAGAATCTCTAATGGTCGAGAAACACTTGAAGAAATGTTCAACAACCTTAATCATTAGGGAAATGTAACTCAAGATGACTCTGAGATTCCATCTCACACCTGTCAGAATGGCTAAGATCAAAAACTCAAATAACAGCACATGCTGGTGAGGTTGTGGAAAAAGGGGAACCCTCCTTCATTGCTGGTGGGAGTGCAAACTTGTACAACCACTATGGAAATCAGTCTGGCGATATCGTAGAAAACTTGGAATAGCTCTACCTCAAGTTCCAGCCATACCACTCCTGGGCATACCCAAAAGATTCCTCACCAAACCACAAGGACATCTCCTCAACTATGTTCATAGCAGTTTTATTTGTAATAGCTAGAAACTGGAAACAACCCTGATGCCCTTCAACCAAAGAATGGATAAAAAAACAAACAAACAAACAAAAAACCTGTGGTACATTTAAACAAAGGGATACTACTCAGCCATCAAAAACAAGGAAATCATGCAATTTGCGGCCAAATGGATGGAACTAGAAAAGCTCATCCTGAGTGAGCTAACCCAGACCCAGAAAGATGCACATGGCATCTATTCATTTACAACTGGATTTTAGACATATAGTACAGAATAACTATCCTACAGCCAACATACAGAAAGAAACAGGAACATAGACTTTGTTGCCTATCAATGGGACACTTTGCCCTCGTGGAGCTGCCATGTTGGCCCCCAGTACAAGAGGAAGCTCTTAGCCTTCATATGACTGATGGACTGAGGGGGGCTGATATGTGGGGACACCCTATACCAGAGTAGTAAGATAGGGGGAGAGGGAGTAGAAGATGGGGAGGGTAGGACCGAGAGGGTGGAAAGAGGGGGCTGTGATGGAGATGTAACTTGAAGTAATAAATAAACATACTTTAAAAACTGAAAATATGCTAAAAAGTAAAAGTATCTTTAAAAAAATATATGCAAAGAGTAACCAAAAGAAAAATGAAGTAGCTATACCTGTACTAAATAAAATAAACTTCAAGGAAAGGGTTGCTACAAGAGAAAAAAGTGATATATAATGATGAGAATATTAATCCATTAAGATGTTACAATTTCCAGTATATAAGCCACCCCAAAATCAACAAGACAAACTGACAAAATTAAAAGGAACTCAACAGTAACATTTGGAGACTTCAAAATCATACTTTCATTAAAGGGCAGGATAACTAAGTGCCCTGCCTGCTGGGTCCTCCTGAGGCACAGCCAGCAGAAGTGAACTTCACACTGTCCTCTGAGCTCCACTCTCAGGTCCAGGGCTCTGTCTCCCTTCCCAAGGGGGCCTACGGGACCCCAGAAACATTCAGATCTATCTTGGGCACAGCCATCAGAGGAGAGCAGTGTACTATTCAGGCTCAAGCTAGCCTGCCTTCCTGAATAGTCCTGCCAGCATCAGGAACATTCAGCCAAGGCCAGAGACAACCAGATGGCTAAAGGCCAACATAAGAAAACAATCAACAAGAGCCAGGGCAATGTGGTGCCACCAGAGCCCAGCTACCCTACTACAGCAAGCCCTGGATATCATAATACACCCAAAGCACAAAAATATTACCTTAAATCCAATCTTATAACAATCATAGAGGACTTTAAAAAGGGAATGAATAAAGCCCCTAAAGAAATACAAGAAAATATAATCAAGCAGGTGAAAGAAATGAATAAAACTGTTTAAGACCTGTAGCAATAGTAATAAAAACAGCATGGTACTGGTATAGAAACAGACCAGGGGATCAATGGAATGGATTGAAGACCCAGAAATGAACCCACACACCTATGGTCACTTAATTTTTGACAAAGTTAAAACCATACAATGGAAAAAGGACAGCATCTTCAACATATGGTGCTGGTCCAACTGGGTGTCGGCATATAAAAGAATGAAATTAGACCCATACTTAACACCTTGAACAAAACTTAAGTCCAAGTGGATCAAAGACCTTAACAAAACGCCTGACACACTAAATCTATTAGAAGAGAAAATAGAGAAAACCCTCAAACTCATTGGCACAGGTGACAACTTCCTGAACAGAACACCAACAGCTCAGGATCTAAGACCAACAATCAATAAATGGGATCTCATGAAATTGAAAAGCTTCTGCAAGGCAAAAAAAAGACACTGTCATTCGAACAAAATGGCAGCCTACAGATTGGGAAAAAATCTTCACCAATCCCACATCTGATAGAGGGCTAATATCCAAAATTTACAAAGAACTCAAGAAATTAAATGCCAAGAAACCAAATAATCCAATCAAAAAATGGGGAACAGAGCTAAACAGAGAATTCACAAGGAGGAATTCCTAATGGCTGAGAGACACTTGAAGAAATGTTCAGCATCCTTTATCATCAGAGAAATGCAACTCAAGACAACTCTGAGATTCCATCTCACCCCTGTCAGAATGGCTAAGATCAAAAACTCAAATGACAGCACATGCTGGTGTGGTTGTGAAGAAAGGGGAACACTCCTCCATTGCTGGTAGGAGTGCAAGCTGGTACAACCACTGTGGAAATCAGTCTGGCGATATCTTAGAAAACTTGGAATAGCTCTGCCTCAGGACCCAGTCATACCACTTCTGGATATACATCCAAATGATCCCTCACTGAATCACAAGGATGTTTCCTCATCTATGTTCATAGCAGCCTTATTTGTAACAGCTAGGAACTGGAAACAACCCAGATGTCCCTCAACCAAAGAATGGATTAAAAAAACTGTGGTACATCTATACAATGGAATACTACTCAGCTATCAGAAACAACAAAATCATGCAATTTGCAGCCAAATGGATGGAACTAGAGAAGCTCATCCTGAGTGAGCTAACCCAGACCCAGAAGGATGCACATGGCATCTATTCACTGATAGTCGGATTTTAGCCATATAGTAAAGGATAACTATACTACAACGAATGCACCAAAGGGAACATGAACATAGACTTTTTCCTGTCAGTGAGACACTTTGCCCTAGTGATGCTGCCTTATATGCCCCAAGTGTATGAGGAGGCTCTTGGCCCTCATATGACTACTCAACTGGGGCAGGGGACTGTTATGTAGGGACACTCCACTCCAGAGGAGTAGGATGGAAGGGATAGGGGGTAGAGGGTGGGACGGCAGGACTGGGAGGGGTAGAAAGAGGACACTGCAATGGAGATGTAACCTGAAGTAATAAATAAATAAATAATAAAATAAAATTATAGCATGAGTATAAATCAGACTATATTTTTAACACATGTATGATATATATACATATATATTGCATGTATATACATTAAATGCATGCATTTAAAATGAGATTTATACACCAAAATCATCATAGAAGAAGCACTTGGTTTTTTTTCTAATGTTTTCAACATAATGTGTAAACTTTAGAAAACTGAAAGTATATTATACACGCTCAACTTTTACCACAAAAGTTTACAATCCTGTACAGGACATTATAACAATAGTAATGAAAACTCATTTTATCGTCTTCAACTACAGAGTAGTTTAGTAAACAATTACATAACTTTTTTCATAGTCCCTGTTCTGTCCTTTTTTTAATATAATTTTTTTGGAAAATTCCTTACATTTGCATGTTTTTTTCTGGAAATTAAACATATACTAATAATTTCTTTCAATGTTCAAAGCAATACCTAGGAGATTGAGGTAGAAGGACAGTGATCTTGAGGCCAACCTGTACTACAAAACAAGACCCTATTTCAAAAAAGAGGCATCAATAAATACATGGTTTATAATTTTAAAATGTTTAATTATATGTTTGCATGTGGGTGTGTGCACATGAGTGCCCATGCCTGCAGGAGCCAGAGGCATCAGAATATCCCAGAGCTGGAACCATCAGCAGTTGTGAACCACCTAATGTGGATGCTCAGAACCAAACTCAGGTCTTCTAGAAGAGCACTGTTAACTGCTGAGCCATCTCTCCACCCTAATAAAAACATGTTTTAAAACAATCAGAAATATTCTTTGGAAAAAAATAGTCAGCCCTCTCATAAGACTGGCTCCAGGATGAGACACTGGCCTACTCAAAACATAAAATCCAAGGATGCCAATTCCCTATTACAGAGTGATGCATTTGGTTGTATATAATTTAGATTATCTTTCCATATGTTTTGTATTATTTCTCTTGTTGCTGGTAGGTACTGAACTCAGGCTTTCTGCATGTTAACAGCACATTCTACCACTGAGTGGACATCTCACTTCCTCTCATATTTTTCAAATCATCTCTACGTTATATATACCTAAAACAATGTAAATGCTATAGATATTGCCTTATAGTTGTTAACTGCACTGTTTGAGAAAGAGCAAAAGTCTCCACATGTTTTGTGAGGCACATTTCATTTCCAAGAAGATCTGAGAGGGAATGGCTAAGAAGATATTTCAGTCAGTAACATGTTTGCTATACAAGCACGGAAACCTGAGTTCAGATTACCAAACCCACTTGGAAAGCTAGGATCAGTGGTACACACCTATCTAAAATTTAACAATGGGGATTATAATTCAGACAGATCTCTGGAGTTCACTGGCCAGCAGGCTCACAAATCAGTCAGCTGCAGGTTGAATGAAAGACCCTATTTCAAAGAATAAAGTGGACAGAGACTGAGGAAGGCACCTGATACCAACTTCTGGCCTCCATATACATGCACACATACATGAAGACACACACATGAACATACACACCCACACGCACACACACACACACACACACACACACACACACACACACACACACACACACACA
>CAJQZJ010032443.1:8272019-8284301 GCA_907164525.1 Lophiomys imhausi
TGAGAGCCAGCCTGCAGATCCCAGCACACACGTGACAAGCCATGAGAGTCAGCCTGCAGATCCCAGCACACACATAGCATATATCTATATAAGCTTAAATGGATTCCCATGATTAATATGTTTTAGCTGCATTTAAGATCATGACACACATACTGATTGTATATCAACATTTCCTTATGGAAATATTACTTGTATTATCAGTAGAATCTAAAAGCAAAGTCATGGGTGGGAGCCAGTGGAACAGAAGGTAATAAGGAATAAATAGTAGAAACAAATAATGTAACTATGTGAAACTTTTAAGTAAACAATTGTATGTTCTGCATTGATGAAAACGTGGTTTCAGACATGTGATGCCAGCACTGAGCACTAGATATGCATAATTACAGGCTATACAGAAGGTTTTGCTTCTGAGGCGTCTCAATAAAATACACACTTAGTGTACTAAGAGTTTTCTTTTTGAGGGTATATCAGAGAATTTCAAAGAGAGACAGCTGCACTTTTGTTTTCTAGCACAGTATTATCCAGGGCTAAAACCCAGAGCATGAAAGTAAGAATTGATCTTTTGTCTGTTTTAAGTGATCTCCCCACGGTCCAAATGCTCACTTGGCTGCCATTCGAAGGGCACTCTCTGCATCGTGGATGTTGTCCTCCAGCCGACGCTTGTCCTGCTCCAGCTGGGTAAGATGTCTATTGAACTGACGCAGAGATTGATCTTTCCTTCTCAGCTCCATCTTTGCCTCGGAGAGACTCTGCGAGCAGACAGAAAACAGAGTTACTTGTCAGCCCTGATAATTAACTTCTATTTATGCCATAGGCTATTAGACAAAGAATACAGCCTAGCTGAGAAGGGGAGTTGGGTCGTTACACACCAAGGTTTAACAAATTTCCTGCAAAATTTTTACATACTTGCTAATTACAAGTGATAACTATACTGTTTTGACAAATATTTGGCTACAAAATGTAATTCTATTTTAGTTATAAAGTCAAACAAACCATACTATTGCTGAAAATTTCTTATTACATAAATCTCAGGCTATAAGTCCTAGCTTTTAATGATGAAAACAATAAAGAATTGATGGCATGAAGTGCTTGAAGGTTAGATTCTATTTAAGTCTACACATGACCAAGAGCATCAGATGCCCCACAGGGATGAGATCCAGGATGCCAGAGAAAATAGTGGGCTCACACGTTTTTTATAACTCTGTGACAGATTGCTATACACATTTCAGTAGACAAATGGGACTCGGCAACAATTTTTACTTGCTTCCTAACAAATAACTTCCACATCAAGGATAACTACGTAAGTATGATCAGTATATTTTAACTAAGTTAATACTGACATTCATAAGTTAGAGTTTACAAATGTTTTCCTAATCACAGAAGTACAAACTCTGTGGCTCTTTAAATACCAACTTAGCACAGACATTCCAGCAAGCAATTACACAGCTTTTTTGGAAGATTATGGGAGAATGTATTAGAATCAGAAAAAAAAATTAAGGAATATTTTCTAGATCATCTTTAAAACTCTAGGCTGCAAAACAGTATGGAAATCAGATGATCTCCTGAGCACCAAAATCTGCTTATTCCTTGTCCTATAAAATTTCTAAGATAAGCTTATCAAACAGATTTTACAATTGATTTTTGAACAGTCAGCCAAATAACTGACTGTTATATAATAAAGCACGCGCTTCTATTCTCTTCCTCTCTGACTGCATGTGCTTTTATTCTATCCCTCTCTGACTGCACGCGCTTCTATTCTATCCCTCTCTGACTGCACGCACTTCTATTCTATTCCTCTCTGACTGCACGCGCTTCTATTCTCTTCCTCTCTGACTGCACGCGCTTCTATTCTCTTCCTCTCTGACTGCACGCGCTTCTATTCTATTCCTCTCTGACTGCACGCGCTTCTCTTCTATTCCTCTCTGACTGCACGCGCTTCTATTCTATCCTTCTCTGACCGCATGCGCTTCTATTCTATTCCTCTCTGACTACACGCGCTTCTAGTCTATTCCTCTTGTAGTTCAGCCACATGTGAATATCCACAGCTGTGGCTCTCAGCCCCATGGAGAAGAAGTGATATGCTACAGCTTCATGTTTGAAACTCTCCTCTTAATATAGCCACTATGATAGCGCTAAAGCTAAGGCATTTATATGAGCTAAAGCAATTCACTCCAAATGATAGGGAATTGAAAGTAGTCCAGTCGAATCTGGTATTTAAAAAAGCTGCAATCTTTTAAATTCAGTCATTTATTTTCAGCCAACTTACTACTACACATATAAGCATCAAAAAAATTAGTAATTGGACAGCAATGGTTACTCATTAGATATTTACATTTATTTTCAAATTTTAATATTAATAGATCTTTAAGAACATTCTACAGTTGATCAATGGGTACTGCATGATCATCAGATAGAAGAGGTGCCAGTGGTTATTGTGCAGTAAGGTGACCATAAGAAACAGCAATATACCATATATTTTTTAAAGAAAAAAATGAATTGAAAATTTCCCCTACAGACACTCCACTCCAGAGGAGTGGGATTGAAAGGACAAGGGGTAGAAGGTGGGAAGACGAGACTGGGAGGGGTGGAAAGAGGACACTGTGATGGAAATGTAACCTGAAATAATAAATATTTTTAAAAAAAGAAAATTTCCCCTACAAAGAAATGAGAAGTACTTGGAAGGCAAATGTGTTTGATCTGATTTGTATTGAAACAACACATGTTCCTACAGAAGCTGTGCTTTTATTTTTCTATGTTAAAAATAGTTTATCTTAAATTATTTTTGAAAAGAATATTTCACTAAGGAATTTCAACAATGTTTAAAGACAACAAAGAATAGATTTTTTAAAAAATTCCAATTCTAGTAATTTTGTTAAGATATTTAAAGACATTGAAGTATCAAGGGACTTTTTGTTTAAAAAATTAATCTATTTGGTTTAAACTTAGTATTTCTGATATGCCCAAGCAATCAAAAAAGGATACTTTTCTACCACCAGTTAGCATAAAGCTTTAAGTCTTCTTCCAAAGAAGTGATAAGTGCGTGCTAATCCATTAGCACAGCTGTGCTTCGTTAGTCTTAAAACTGGACTGCATACTTGTGATGGGGCTTGAGGGCTTCACACACAGTTCAGCCTTGCTGACCCAATCTGAGAGAGCCCATCAGTTTGCTTCACTGTCAAACCACACTGGTCCATTCAGCAATCTATGTTATACATTCACAGGAGATAGAGCCCAGCATCAGAACTTTCCCATAGCCAGATTGACTCATGGCTGTTAATTCAAGTTCATCTCTTAAGAGCTCTGACAGCCATCAGACTTTCCTCTAAAGTTTATATCATTCACAGGAGTGTGGAAAACAAACATGAAGTTACACAGATCCTTCAATGTGAAAATAAAAACACGAAGCAATTTTTAAAAAAATAGAACTGTTATTTTTCTCTTAGGCATAGAATTTAAAGAGTTGTGGGACCTAACCAAGGAATCTATAAACACCAGTAGGCCCTAAAGTTCATGCAAATGTGTGTAAAACACAAAATTATTTTTAAAAATGGGTCAAAAATAGGTCTTCTCCTTAATACTAACCTTTCTAATTAAAAATTAGACACCTTTTTAAAATTCTGAGCTTCTGTTAAAGACAACTAATTTTACATATACCACATACTTATATATAAATCTATTTCACATACACACTTTACTTGTACATTTTTAAGCTGTGCTTTTCTCTTCTCTTGCTCAGATTCACCTAATTAAAACCCACAATAAATTTTATGGACTCTAATATTTCCAACTGAACGACGGAAACTAAGAGGGTGTGCCTCTGGGCAGCAAGGCACCAATGATAAGCAGCAGGTTAGCCACTAATTTCTCAACCAGAGTAGATTGTGAAAGTGTGATGTTCTGATATCCAAGAAACTGTTCAGGAGAGAATAGGATAAATCAAGTTTAATAACTCTGCTCCTAATTGTTCCCCCAATGCTCAACTCTAATTACTTGGAGAACTCTCCTGACTGTCACCTGATATTAAGTTGTTGGAGGCTGAGCCTGGAACAGCGAGATAATCAATAAACATTTAGTGGGGAGAAGAATGAAGATCCTGTTAAGCAGTGGGAACCTGCAGCACCCAAAGCCCTTCTGCTCATGAGAAAACCTATGGGACAGCCGTAGTGATTGCAAAGCAATAATCCAAAGCACTGTTTTTAGGCCTTGAGGCCTTTAGGCAACAGTACATTTGAGGAAAAAAGGTTAACACGGTCACCCTAATTACAGCCCACTTTCACATACTTCATATATAAGCGAAGACAAGCCAATTAGGTAGAAAGGAAGATAAGGGAAGTTTTATTTGTATACTAATTAAACCCCTGATGAAATTAGAGGAAAAACATACAGCCCTGTAATTGTGTCTGAGAAAGGTCACTTCAGGTTCAGTTATCAGAACGCCACAGCCTTGAGATACTTCACTTAATCCACAATACGGCCCTCATTTTGTACTCGGGTCTTAATATTTACAAAGAAAAAAAAAGGAAAGAAAAGAAAAGTCAAAGTCTGATATATTGAACTTACCTTTAAATGGTGTTGTGAATAATTCGAGCTGTTAGAAAGCTAATACTACATATGGTGATACGAGTCTGCTGACCCAAGGACTCGTGTCAACATTTTCATCGAAGATTCTACTTTTCATTTTAAATCCAAAAATTACTGAAAGCAAATTTTAAAATTATATCCTGTCTACAACATATCTTTCTGGTATTTCTTTTCAGTTAATACTTACCTTTATGTATACCTCTTATGATCTAAGAGGGAAAACTAAATGCTTCCAGTAAACTACTATTATATAAAGATATTTACACCTGAACACTTCCTATAATTGATTATGAAAGTTATTTACTAGTTGTAAGAACTAGCAAAGCACAGTATGGACACAAATAAAATGGTTAATACAGAAGAGCTTAGGGATAAATACATGGTAGTTGAGATACTAAATATCCCATATATTTTTAAATATTTTTACTTACCGTTTCTGAAGTTTCTGTAATAAACATGTTACCACTGAGTAAGAATATAAATTATTTTAAGTCATTCATAATTTTGTATTTCTAAATCTTTAAATGTTTATTAAGGCTAATAATTTCTTTAATCATGACTATAAATTAAAATTATAGTGCTTTGCCCTAATAACACATTTTCAGTAGTAAAAACAGTAAATACATTGAGATATAATCCACATGTCACTCTATTAATTCTTTGTATAATTTACAACGGGTTGGTATGTTCATAGAGTTTTGCAGCCATTGCCAATAAGTTGTTTTTATTATATTCTTTCCTTTAAGAAAAAAAATCTTTCAAAAAAGTGATGCCCTAAATATAATAAGTCTAATTATTTCAGCAAACTCTAATTTAAAGCTACACAAAATATATAAGGTTTATAATTTTGTTAAGTGTTTTTAAAATTTAAAAATTCAGCCAGATGATGGTGGTGCACACCATTAATCCCTGGGCTAGGGAGGCAGAGGCAGTCAGATCTGTGAGATAGAGGCCAGCCTGGTCTACAGATCAAGTTCCAGGATAGCCAGGGCTACAAAGAGAAATGCTGTCTCAAAAAAACAAATCATAAAATACATTTTTAATCTGAATATTTGAATAATGGTTGTATAATACAAAAGTTACAGGGATCTGCATGGTGTACACATCTCTAATTAATATTTCTGTATGCCAAGGAACTGAGCTAATTTTTTTCCCATGGAGTATAGTCTTGTGTTTTAGACCATTAGGCCACTAGGAAAACTGAGCCCAAAGAGATACAGCATATATAGATTTTCTTTAATCTAATGGGAACTATCTTTGGATCCATATCCCTGCAGACTAAAAAGCTATCCAATTTGATATAAAAGTCAGTCATTCAAAGTGAAAGCCAGAAAAGAAACTTTAAACTATGTTTCCTAGGTCAGGGGAAAATGTCACAATTTCTAAAACTAAGAGTTCAGAGCACAGAACAGCTCAGCAGTAGAGCACCTGCCTTCATGCATGCGGCAAGTTTGATCCCCACCACTGCCAACAGTAATGACAAGAGTGACCCCCATACAATACACTTACTGCTACCTAACTGTGACTTCTGAATAAACACTCCTGGCTAGCAGTAAACTGGGCAACATTTCAATGCTAAAAAAGGAAATGATATCATTGTCAGCCACCTAGAATGTGGCAACTAAAAAATTGTATTAATCAAGAATTAATTTGAGTGGCTATTGGAAAATCAAACTGCAAGTTCACAGAAAGTACAATTTTTAAATGATACAACCATCAAGCTTACTGCAGGGCATACAGGGGAAAAGCTAAAACTCACTATAGTCAACAATTAAGTTAAAAATCTGTGAGCTGATCAATTAAGTAATTTATAACAAATACACAACAGAAAGAGATAGCAATATATAGTACAATTAATTTTCTTTAAATCCTTGTTTTATAAAATTAACAGTTATGCAATTTTAAGGTAGCTTCTGTGAGGGCATTATCTTTTACAATTTCCGACTATTAACTTCACATGGAAAGCAGACAACATATTTACAAAATGAAGCTGAAGACTGACAACTTCTCCATTTTCAATGTGTAAGAGATGGCAATGTCTCTCTCTCTCTCTCTTTTTCTCTCTCTCTCTCTCTCTGTGTGTGTGTGTGTGTGTGTGTGTGTGTGTGTGTGTATCATATGTATAGTAAGCCAACAGATATGAAAGTATCCTATAATCACAGAGGACTAAATAAGTCTTAAATATAATTAATACAATAATTATGTTTCTAGATCTCATGTCATTACAGACATTTTTATATAAATCTAAATCTGCATGTAGTATCTCAGTTTCTAGGATATTTCTACTTTGTTATTTATATACGTATATTCAGATACATATACACTCACATAATTATTTGCATATGGGTATGTCTGTATATGGGCTTGTGCACATAAGTGCATGGCCCACAGAGGCCAGAAGAGGGCACTTGATTTCCCTTGAGGCATTGTGAGCATCCAAAATGTAGATACTTGGAACTAAATTCAAGTCTTCTGCAAGAGCAACAAGTGCTTTTAACCATGGAGCTATCTCTCCAGCCCCACAAAGATTTAATTTTTAAAATAATTACTTTAATTATATTTATAGTTATAAGAAAAAGAACCATTATTTGGACTGAAAGGGAGAGCTGTTGGGGGGAAAAATAAATACCTTAAACTGAAAAAAAAAAAAAAAAAGGGAAGAGGATGGGGGGGTTGAGGGGGAGGAGGGTGAAAGGGTGGGACTGGAGGGGGGAGTAGGGAGGGGATTGTGATTGAGATGTAACTTGAAGAAATAAAAAATAAATTATTAAAAAATAATAATAATAATTACTTTATTAACACAGTTGGAAAAGGCTAAAAGAAAACAATGCCTTATAGATGTATTTTTACAAATGTCCATATGTTAGATGAACTGCAATAAAAATCAGCAAATGAGCAATGAAAGTTCAACTTTCAAAGTATGCTCTAAGATTCTGTTGTAAGATATCTTATGGTTATTGGTATATTCTCATATCATCCATTGAAAATAGCTTTCTAAATTCTGTTTATATATAAAGAAACAAAAAAAAATCTTTCCCAGTAAATACAAATAGTAAATACAATTTTCCAATAAATAGCCAATAGTAAAATACAAAATGAAAATCCTCATAAAGTGTTCAAAATGTACTGAGTGCTCCTTGTCCTAGGCCTCACATGCAAACCACAGAACTCTTTGTGACAGACTAAAAGAGGTAGATGACAGCAAAAGCTGGGAGGCAAGTAATTAAAACATATTTTACTTGTAAAAAGGGGGGGGAACATAGTAAAGAGACTCATAAGCCCTCTCAACTGGAAAATTCACTCAAAAAAGAACAAAACAGATAAGAGGTCACTAACTACATTCCCCATGACACATGTTAAGTACTAATGTCCTCCTATATGCATCTCAAATCAGCTTAGAAACGACCTGCATGTGACAATCATGATGTTGTTGCTGTTGCTACATCAAAATCAACTTACGTGACCTCTGCTTGCTCTCAACAACTACGTAATGTAAGGGGCAGAATAAACATAGCTTTTCTGTTGGGCTTTAACAACTATACTCTTCTCAGCAGGCCCCAAATCCTTACATAGCTGCACACACTAGAGCCAAGCCTGGCACATACACCTGCACCCAGCACTTGGGAAGTTCAAGGAAGCAGAATCATAAATTCAAGGTCAGCATGGGCCACAGAAAGACCCTGACTCAAAAATCAATGTGGGAAGGGCAGTCAAGACATCCAGAAACACCCAACTCCTTGGTGATACTGTGCACAGGCCAGCTGTGAATGAAGCTGCAGGAAATTGTCCTTGGGAATGTAAGTGCTGCTTTAAAATCGGGAATTAACTAAAATAACGCTCTAAAAATAGTTTTCAATGATATCATTTTTAAATTATATGTTCATGTAATTACACAAAGTGGAAAGAAAAGGGTATGGACAGGTGCTCTAGAGATGAGGGGAGGACATCGGGCCCCCTGGAGCCGGGACTTCCTGATGTGTTGCTGGCAATGCACCACACCTCTACAAGAGCAGGACACACTCAATCCCTGAACCATCCCTCCAGCCCCAAGAGTTTTTAAAATATGAGTAACTTATAAAGGTCTCATGTAGTTGGGTTCTAAACACTCAAATTAAAAGAAATTATTGTTGAGTCACCAGTCTGGAGAGGAGCTAAAGCTAGAGCAGATCTAGCCCAGGAGCGGATCCAGCCCACAGCTCCAGCCACAAATCAGCGGCCTTGCCTGTCTGCGTGATATCCAGCCTGCACACAGACCTGTACACCCAAGAGGGAAAAACAGCCGCACCACAAGAGTAAAGGTAAGTAAGATTTTCATTTCCTGAGTTTCCAACATGGCGGCTCAGTGTGCACTGCAGATGAAAGGCAGAGACCAAACCCAGTCACAGCAAAGTAATTAGGAGCCAAGACTGACTGCAAACAGAGCCCGTGACTGTGTGTTCTCCACAAATACTGGGGCAGGTGGGTCACTCACCCTAGTACTCAAGCATCTGAGGCAGTCAGCAACAGGCACACTGAGGCTGGCATCGCACCCGTCTTGGGTGGAGCTCCCTGCCTGCACAGCCAGCCTAGCTGCAGAGCCAGAACGACTGTGTTAGTGAGAGGACAACGCAGGCCCAAACACAGTTCTACCAGCCTTTTTGAGGAGAACTGCCAGCTCCTAGGTCCTCAGAGGATAGCCCTCTCCCCACTCCAATCCCCTCTACATTGGTCCGATTGGGTCACAAGTGGTTGAGGAGAGCAGCAGCCACTCTCCTCTCCGAGAGCCAGTCTATTACAGGAACCTGCCCACCATCTGAAGGTAAACACCACGATCTCAGGATCAGCCAAACCCCTGGGCAGGGAGTTTTCCTGAGCACCAAGGTCAGCTGACAAAAGAAACAAACAGACAACACCAGGATCAATCAGATGACAAAAGGTCAGCTGAAAGAACATGGTTAAAAAAAAAAACAATAGGATGTCTCCAGATCCTAGCAATAATGCTACAGACAACTCTGGACATCCTAACACGATTGAAACAAAGGAAAATGACCTTAATCCTATGCTTATATTAATAATAGAAGGCCTAAGGGAGGAAATCAGATAAATCAGGGAGCAACAACAAAGTGCTGCAAAGGAGGTGATGGAAATGAATAAAGCGCTTAAAGGAATGGAAGACCTGAAAAGGGAAGTTGAAGCAATGAATAAATCCAATCCGAGACATCTATAGATCTGGAAACCTTAAGAAAAGAATAGGAACTACAGACACTAGCATCACCAACAGAATACAAGAGATGGAAGAAAGAATTTCAGGCTCAGAGGATAAAATTAAAGAAACTGATACATCTGTAAAAGAAAATGTCAAATCTAAAAATGTCCTGACACAAAACCTTCAGGAAATCAAGGACACAATGAAAAGATGAAATCTCAGACTAATAGGAATAGAAGAAAGAGAAGAGTCCCACCTCCATGGACCAGAAAATATCTTAAACAAAACCATTGAAGAGAATTTCCCAAATCTAAAAAAAGAGATGCCTACAACTGTACAAGAAGCTTACAGAACTCCAAATAGATTAGAACAGAAAAGAAAATCTTCCCGCCACATAATAATCAAAACACTAAATGTACAGAACAAAGAAAGAATATTAAAAGCTGCTAGGGAAAAGAGTCAAGTAACATATAATGGTAAACCTACCAGAATCACACCTGACTTCTCTTCAGAGACGCTGAAAGCCAGAAGGGCCTGGATAGATGTCTTGCAGACCCTAAAAAACCACAAATGCCAGGCCAGACTACTATTCCCTGCAAAATTGTCAATCAACATAGATGGAGATGACAAGATACTCCATGACAAAGCTAAATTCAAACAATATCTATACACAAACCCAGCTCTACAGAAGATGTTGGAAGGAAAACTCCAACCCAAAGAGGTTAACTACACACAAGAAAGCACAGGAAGCAAATAGCATGCCTGCAGCAAAACCAAAAGAAGAGAAGCTCACTCACTATTCCCAGCAACATCAAGATGGCAGGAAGTAACAATCACTGGTCATTAATATCTCTCAACATCAATGGACTCAATTCCCCAATAAAAAGACAGAGGATAGCAGAATGGATGCGAAAACAGAATCCCACATTCTGCTGCTTACAAGAAACACACGTCAGCAAAAAAGATAGACATTATCTCCAAGTAAGGGGCTGGAAACAGATATACCAAGCAAGTGGACCCAAGAAAAAAGCTGGAGTGGCAATTCTAGTATGCAATAATTTGGACTTTCAACCAACATTAATCAAAAGAGATGGGGAAGGACATTACATACTCATCAAAGGAAAAATCCACCAAGTTGAAATCTCAATACTGAACATCTATGCCCCAAATGTAAGACCACCCACATTCATCAAAGAAACACTACTGAAGCTCAAATCCCACATTGAACCTCACACATTAGTAGTGGGAGACTTCAACACACCACTCTCACCACTGGACAGATCAACGATGCAGGAACCAAACAGAGAAATAATGAACCTCACAGATGTCACGAATCAAATGGACCTAATCGATATCTACAGAACACTTCACCCCAAAACAAAAGAATACACTTTCTTCTCAGCACCTCATGGAACCTTCTCCAAAATCGACCATATAGTCAGTCACAAATCAAGCCTCAACAGATACAGGAAAATTGAAATTACCCCCTTGTAACTTATCAGACCATCATGGAATAAAGCTAGACTTCAACAATAACAAAAACAACAGAGAGCCTGCAAAAACATGGAAACTGAACAACTCCTCAAGGACCTCTGGGTCAGGGAAGAAATAAAGAAATTAAAGACTTCTTAGAACTCAATTAAAATGAAGGCACAACATACCCAAACTTATGGGACACATTGAAAGCAGTGCTAAGAGGAAAGTTTATAGCACTAAGTGCCTTCAAAAAGAAACTAGAGAGTTCCCATACTAGCCACCTAAAAGCACACATGAAAGAGCTAGAACAAAAAGAAGCAAACACTCCCAAGAGGAGCAGATGAGAGTAAATTATCAAACTCTGGGCTGAAATCAACAACTTAGAAACAAAAAGAACAATACAAAGAATCAACAAAAACAAGAGTTGGTTCTTTGAGAAAATCAACAAAATAGACAAGGCCTTAGCTAAACTAAAAGGTAGAGGGAAAATACCCAAATCAACAAAATCAGAAATGAAAAGGTGGAAATAACAACAGACATTGAGGAAATCCAAAGAATCATTAGGTCCTACTTCAAAAACTTGTACTCCACAAAATTGAAAAATCTAAATGAAATGGACGATTTTCTTGATAGATTCCACCTACCAAGGTTAAATCAAGAATAGGTAAACAAATTAAACAGTCCTACAGCCCTTAAGGAAATAGAAGAAGTCATTAGAAGTCTTCCAACCAAAGAAAGCCCAGGCCCAGATGGTTTCAGCACAGAATTCTACCAGACATTCAAAGAAGAGCTAACACCAATATTCTACAAACTCTTCTACAACATAGAAACAGAAGGAATACTGCCAAACACATTCAATGAGGCCACAGTCACCCTGATACCTAAACCTCACAAAGACCCAACGGAGAAAGAAAATTTCAGACCAATTTCCCTTATGAACATGGATGCAAAGATACTTAATAAAATACTTGCAAACCAGATCCAAGATCACAGCAAAAGTATCATACACCATGATCAAGTAGGCTTCATCCCAGGGATGC
>CAJQZJ010032455.1:8598-31499 GCA_907164525.1 Lophiomys imhausi
TATATATATATATATATATATATATATATATATATTTGCTTGCAACAGAGAAAAATAGACAGAGTAGCATAATTCCTTCTTTCCTCAATGTCTCTGGCAGGAAAGGATAACCCCCCACTGGTGCAAAGCTGTTCCATCTGCCATTCTTCTGCAAGAACAGTTCGTTTTCTTGGAAAGATGATTTATGGGACAATCAAATCTATCTTTCCTTTAAAAAATATTATTGTTTAGACTGTCCATGAAATCTATTGTTGGATCACTAGTGAGATTATGTAAAACTTAATACTGAACCAATGGTTTATCAGCATCCTTCCTTCCCATTCTGCCAATATTTGTAATGCATAAATAAGGCTCTTAGTCTTATGTGAAGTCACTATTATACTATGCATGATTTATTGAGAAAGGTATCTACTTAAATAAATGCAGAGTGTGATACGTGGTTATTGCTAAAGAGCAATAAGGCATTGTTTTGGTAGAATTACCCATTTGGGTAGTAGTTACACATAAGCAATGAGTGTAGACAATGTGATGTCATATAGTACCTCCACAGTGGGACCAGCTCTATTGACGCACCATAGGACGGTGGTAAGTGTTTAAAAAGAAGACAGCAAAAACTTCCTTGGGATCAAGGGGTCAGATATTGTGAACCATTCAGTGGACAGAGCCATCTTCTAATAGAGTATGTTCTAATCCATTTAGGTACCATAATGGGTGGATGAAACTTCTTTTCTTCCCAACATTTTTACCCATCTTGAAAGTCAATCAAAAATAAGAAATATTTAAAATTTTATACTTTCCTTATTAATTTTTTGGTATCTTTATATTTTCTTGGGAGCCATCTAATTTGAGTGACTAGTCTTGTACCAACACATGAAGTCAAACGTAATAAAAAATTTTGCAAATTCATTTTTACCTCAACTTCGGTAAAAGAAAAATAAAATAGAATGACAAAGTAGCATGTATCATTTCATAGGACTAGCTGATCAAAACAACAATTCGTGGAGGACCTAGAACAGCCAAGTGTGTGCTCTCCTACTCTTATGACTGCTTGTTGTCTTTTGTGAGGCACATAAATCTTTAAAATTCTTATTCCATTAGGTCTTACATATGCATTTTAATAATTTCTAGTTTATGTTTCCATTAATCTCTCCTACTAAATAGTTCCCATTATTAATTAATATACAGGTTTTGTAAGATTTATTTTTGTAACTGTTACCTCAGTAATGGTTTGATTTTCTTTTGAATTTTAGATCCCATTAAGCTGTCAAGTTCAATTAACATATCGGCAATTACTGAGATAACAAACAGGTTAAGAACAATCATACTTCAAAGAAGCCCTCAGAACACTGACTTAGGAAGACAAAACATGCTGCTTAAACTCAAACAGATCTTTGAAGTGTAAAAAGAAATATGAGCAACAATTGATATGACAAATATCTCTGTAGCCCTCTTCTCAGTTCCACCTGAGTGTGGACGTTCTGGAGAGTTTCACTATCTACTACTCCTCAGGGTACAAGATGAGATGTTTTGTTGCTTTGTTCAACCATATTTGTTCCCCATGAGGAAGAGGGAGAACTGTCCCAAGGATGACTTTCAGTCACACTCAGTTTGTATAGGGTTCACATATGCAAGTCACTACTACACTAAGAATGCTTTGCTGTTCTTGCAGTCACATGTACTCTACCTCACCGTCTCTGTCCAAGAAGCAAGTCACTAGAATAATTCTTGCTGATGTGTTGCAACAGCCCTGAATTCTCCAGCTTTTCCTCCTATGATAAGTACATGAGACCATTTTAGGAGTGTGCAGTTGGAAACCGCTTTTTCAGATAACTTACATTTTCTAAAGTGATCTTAACAATTCTTTAAAAAAAAAGCCAGTTTGATTGTAACTTCACAAACATTTCAGAAAGAAAAGGTAAATGGCAAAAAGTATTTTTACTATTCAACCTTCAACCAACTGGACAAGAATTGCTGTCAGTTATCCAATGATTAGACAACAGAATTCTCTCCAGGTATGTATTAGCTACCATAACTGCACCTTAAATTGGTTTTCTTCTTAAAGTCAAATTATATTTCAAATACACAGACCTCTTAATTTGTACTGTTATTGTATCTTAAAAGCATGTTTCTCCTCATTAATTGACAGCTACAATTCATGAGCATGGTTGCCACAGAAAGTATAAAAGATAAAGAACAGTTTTCTTTGAAAATAAATTATTAACTTTGCAGCAGTAAAACACACTAACAAAATAAGATCTGAAAAACTGTCATTAATGTTAAAGATCCCTGATTTAAATTCCATACACATGATTCACTTGATATGTGGATATGTGCAAGGTATTTGCAGTTAGTATTTCTTACTTCTTCAACATGTAAATCAGCAATAAAAATACCTCATGATTTGAATTTGAGGTTGGACATACCATCTCACATGATGTTAGGTGACTAAAAGGTAACAAAAACCTTTTATAAATTATTAAAACCATATAGTAATACCTTCTATTCATTATCAATTTTCAGAAATACATCTCCTGGCTTACAGTAGTAGAAAATTTATCTGGAATGAGTCAACATTGGGCATGGGCTCTATGAACTATGAGTCCAAGTTCTTGCATCTAGAGGTTACTACATTAAAAACATAGCTTTTGAACAAAAATTCAATAGTGGATACTTTAGTATTGTACAAACTATATAATATTCAATAAGTATATAATTCCTTTCCTTAGTTCTCTGACTGAAGGATGAAGTGAATTTTATTTGGCCATATAGCAAGAGAGTTATAATTGTACCAGCAGTCCTTGGACTCCATTTATTATAAAGACTTATCTTTTGATTAATGAAAGTTATAGAAAGCTGTTATATTAGTGGGAAAATGAGGAACAGCTGAGAAAGGGGAGAAGTAGAGATTTTCTTGGATGATAGAGAAGTTCTAAATCTTAATTAAGATACCTGTTACTTGGTTGATTATTACTGTCAATAACACTTCAGAGTGGTGCATATTATTTTAAGTAACATTATCTCAATTTTTAAAAAGTAAGATCAAATTCTACAGGCAGTAAACTGAAAGGCTTTCTCGAAAATCCTGCAGTCAACTTAGATATGAACCATGTCTTTGAACCAATGAACAATTACTGACAAAAAAAAACCTGTCAATTTTAGTTTCTGTTGTGGACTGAATGAGAATGGTCCCATAAACTCCAACGTTTGAATACTTGGTCCCCAGGTGGCACTGTTAGGTAGGTTTAAGAGGTGTGGCCTTCCTAGAGGAAGTATGTCACTAGGCTGGACCATGAATTTACATAGATATACCCATTTCCAGTTCGTTTTCTATGTTGCCTGCTTGTAGTTCAAGGTGTGAGCTCTCACCATGCTATGTCAGCAGCCTGCCAGTTCCCCACCACGGCAGACTTCCAGTCCTCTGGAGCTTAAGCCTGAATATACCTCCCTTCTATAAGTTGTTTTGGTTATGAATTTTTTCTTTTCTTTTTTTATTATCTTTTTCTCAACATTTATTTATTTATTAGATATGAAGGGGATCTGGCTGTGACATCTGTCACCCCATTGATCACCAGGGTTGATTTGGCTCATCTGGATGTCTAGGTGGGTGTCTCCTTTCTCCCTCAGGGCTCCATGTGTATCCCACTGGAAGCTGAATTCGAAGAAGATGACTTTACCTGGTCTTCGGTCAAGGGTGTACGAGTATCTGTGCTCCCCTGCTAAAACCTCCAAGCAAGATCTCAAAGTTATGGATTATAAAAATACACAACAGAAAGGTAACTAATACCATTACTAATATGTTTTTTATTTTTAAATTATTTTTTATTTTCCCTTAAATTTTATTTACAGAGAATAGATTTTTCCATACAATGCGTTCTAGTTATGATTTCCCCTCCCCAAATCCTCCAAGATCCTTTCCCCTCTCCATTCTCAACCAAATCCACACCTTTTCTGTCTCTCGTGACTATATATTTAAACTGAGAAACTTGCATGAAAATCTAAATGCAGTGGTTCATTTTAAAATTCAGATTACCTAGTAAGAATAATCTCAGATTTCCTCAAGATAAAAATTTATTTCTGAGGCCAAATATAAGCCCCTTACTTTTTTAAGACATAGGCCCTCCCAACTTGTAACATAAGCCTCACTGACCCTGCCATACATTCTAAAGCACCCCAGGCAGGAGACTCATTTCAGACTTTAAACCTGAACATCCTTCAGAAAGGTAGAAGAAGCCATGTAGTTTTATAACAATATGCTGTTAAAATATAGAAATTTAATTACAAGTGTGCCATCTTGTAACCTAAACCTAATCTAAAATTACTTTTTCAAGAAAGATAGTCACTGGTAAAGTGTTACAACAATAGCATAACCTACATATTAGAAACATAATATAAAATCATTGAAAAATATTCTGCAAAATCTTCTTTTTTCTTTTTTTTATTTTATATAAGTACTTTATTTTTTTTCTTCAAGTTACATCTCAGTCAGAAACCCTTCCCTATTCCCCCTTCCTGTCCCACCCTCCCAACCTCTTCCCCTCCAACAGCTTCCCTTTTCAATCCAACAAATGGTTCTTTCTCTTGTAACAAACAGTAAATTCTATACAAAACAGCAGAATTAACTATGCCACATTTATGAGAGTTAAATGGCCCAGTATACCTTCCCAGTGTCCAGTTCATACATATTTGGCCCCTGACTTTAACCTTCTACCTTCTAACCATCTCCATGAGTTTAAAGTTCTATAACTAACTTAGCTTTCATACTAACTTGCATCACTATTATAACCATCTTCTTAGATCTAGAACGCCCTCTTGATTCCTAAACAACTCAAAATTTAGCTATGAGACTCAAGCTGTCTATTCTTCAACCACCTCAGAGACCTGAGAAGGATAAATATATCTGAATATATAGGAAGTGCAGGGCCTGCAGCTTCCAGTACTAAGAAATGACAAACCGGTGACTACCTGGACAGTTCCCATTTTCTCTCCATACATTCCAGCATCAGTCTTCACCCTTTTGGTCCTGTTTCTCTGACAGACATTTATTGTAGAGCAGGGATTATGAAGGACTAACCTACCCTGTCTTGGCAGAGCTAGGCTGTCGACTTCCCTGCTACCAAGTTTTGTCCTTTTTGGACAGCAGTCTGTCTGCAGTTGAAGCAAGGAGTTTTTACATGCCAAGAGATAGGCTTGCCACTAATTCAACCATCTCACACTGGAGATTCTTCGATGCTTATCTTCTACTTGGAGTAGAATAGGGGGTGCTGTCAGGAGCTGATATGTCACGATATCAAAAAAAAAATCTTAATTTAAGACCACATCTTTGAATGTCATATTCTGCAGATCTCTTGGGGTTTTTGAAGATGCCCTATCTATCTCTTGTATTTAGATAAGCAAATGCTGCTTGTCTCTTAACAACTTGATTACTGAGTAGCTTAGAGAATATCTGTGATAAACTGTCATAGTAGCTAACAAGGTGACATGCATGCATGACTAGGAGTTTGTTTTTCTTAACTATCCTAAACAGTTTAAGACGGTTGGTATCAAGAGGCCAGAGCTTCACATTTCATTTTTCAATAGAATTAAGTGCCCCAAATTATTTCTGCAAATATATAAGGCACAGAAATAAATGGAGAATGAAAAAATGTTAGTTATTGCTTTTGAATGAAACAATATTGCCTGCCAATTTAAGTATGACACAGGGTACTCCACCCTCACTCACATCTTGAGTAAGAGCATCCAAAGGCAAAGCATGTTAAAGGAACACCAGGTTGGCATTTTTAACCTGGTTCACTTCAGGCGTTTCAGAAGTCCTTCACATGATGCTTTTGATGGAAAGAACTTCCTATTAGTGCTCCATGATGTCAATAAGCGTCCCCAGTATTAGTCATACTCATTTCATAGATATAAATCAATGAGCGGACATACAACAGAGATTTTACCAATTAAAGCTTTGAAGGGCTTATTAAAAGATAGAAAACTGAATACCAAAAGGGGCTATCACAAAAGAATAAGAAACATGAGAATAGAAAAAGATCAGAAAATCTGACTCGAAAAAAGCATATTATTATTACAACGTGTCAAGGTACAAAATGCAAAAACCTCAGGCATAAGTTTAAAACAATATTTTAAAAAAAAACCACGTTGGTGGCTATGGATCACCTAAATGCCTGTCGTCCTTCAGGAGTTATTCATCTGTGTAACCTAAATGGGGTGGGGAATGAGGCTATTTAATAACTGTATTCAATAATATAAACAAACAAGCTGGAAGCCTCATTGCTTGAAGTGCACAGGGACATTTATCTAAAACAGTACTGTGGCTATTCCTTTGAGAACAGCACAACTCCTGGATTAAAATCAAATGCCATTTTACTACAAAATGAGAAACAAAGGTTGACTCTAATACCTGAAGGGAAACTAATGCCTACAAGGAATCCCTTACCTCTGTGACTGCTTCCGAAGAACCAGCTAGAAGGGTTGCTGCACAAATATTATACAATTATCAGCAGCTGCTATACAAACAACATTGTATCACTCATTTACCTGGAATGTTTGTCACATCTGTGCACAGCAGTCACAGCTGCGACCCAAGTCAGACAATGAACGTGTTCACGCTTGGAAAAACAAGACACTTCATATGTTTTCCTCATATTGAATACCATGCCTTGTGAGTGAGGCAAGGATTTAGAAACATAGTTAAGTGTATATCTTTAAATTATAGTTGGGCAAGGTTTAGTGCATCTTTATTTCCTTATCAAATACACTTTATGGAACAATAAGTGCTCACAAAATACAATGGTAAAACTATTTATATAATTCACCATGTTTAAGAACACAAACATATGTATAAAAAATCAAAAGAAATATTAGCTAACCTAAAAGAAAAAGAAAACTCACTTTTCCCACATTTTAAATGTCACTTGGACTATGAAATATATCTTTCTAATAAAAATACATGACGCTAAACAATCAAAGAAATGATACAGTATTTTACATAAAGTCAATATCTATTCCTGAGCTTTAAAAAGCCCCTACATGGGGTGGGACTCCTTAATGCTATATTTGCTAGTGAAGGCGGGGAATAGAGAAATGAGCAAATCAAAGTTTCACAGTAACATCATAAAAATTCCGGTTTATGGAAAATCTTACTCTAGCTGGGCTACTTTGTCTGGCCTCAGTGGAAGAAGAAGCTCTTAATTCTGATGAAAATTGATGGGTTGATACTTGATTGGTTTGTACAAGGGAGTGGTATGGAGGGGCTCCCCTGACCTGAGGAGAAGGGGAAGAGGGTAGGAGGAAGGGACCAGGTGGAGAAGAGGGAGGGGGCTGCAATCGGGATGCAAAATGAATAAATCATTAATTAATTAAAAAATTCAACACTTACAAAGGATTTTCATGGGCCAAAGCAGATTGCATGCACTCCATCAGTAATCATTATGCCAGCATGTGAGGATGTGGAGACTGTTAACCAGAACACAGGGATTACACACAAATGTCATGTAGCTAAGAAGGGCTGACACTAAGCTTTTTATGCAATCATTCTATCTGCCACCTCTAAAGGCAGAACTACTGAAGAGGGAGACAGAATCAAGCTACTCTCCCTCATAAGAAGCAAAAAGGATGTGTCAATTCCACGACAAAGGGACTCAAGTGAGGCAATCATACTTGCTGATGTTTGTATTCATAGGTTCACTAATCTTTCAGCGTGGCAATGAGACAAATATTATGTTTAATCATACATTGCTATCTTTGTGATACTATTTATTGGGAAAAAAACAAAAATATATTTTGAGACAGCTTGACAAATGAAGTGACAGAAATATTCCTCCTTGTGACTGCAGTGAGGCAACATGGTTTCAGAGATGCCATCTTTCATACAGTAGGTGTAAAGGTTCCTAGGACGACTTTGCTAAACATGACCTCCTTAGTTGCTCAGTTTCCAGTAGGGATTTTTTTTTCAGTCAAATTACTTTTGTAATTGTGTCTTGTGACCTAATGAATGTGTCCAAATTTACTTTTATATGTGTATTTTTAAAAATCATTAGCAATATGCATAATGAGACATGTTGTTGGAATTGTTCAAATGTGAGCAACCAAATCTTCAAAAGGATTGCACATAAAATAAAATTTTGTTAAAGTGAATACCCAGTGTTACCAATTCTCAAACTTTTAACCTAAAAAACTCCTAATACTAGGCTATAGAGAAGATTCTTTGATTGTTGGTCTTAGGTCCTGAACTGTTAGTATTCTGTTCAGGAAGTTGTAACCTGTGCCAATGATTTCGAGGGTTTTCCCACTTTCTCTTCTAGTAGATTTAGTGTGACCGCCTACAGATTGGAAAAAAATCTTCACCAACCCCTTATCTGACAAAGGGCTAATATCCAAAATTCACAAAGAACTCAAGAAATTAAATGCCAAGAAACCAAATAATTCAATTAAAAAATGGGGGAAAGAGCTAAACAGAGAATTTACAAAGGAGGAATTCCTAAAGCTCTAGAGCCACTTGAAGAAATGCTCAACCTCCTTAATCATCAGAGAAATGCAACTCAAGACGACTCTAAGATTCCATCTCACACCTGTCAGAATGGCTAAGATCAAAAGTTCATATGACAGCACATGCTGGCAAGGGTGTGGAGAAAGGGGAACCCTCCTCCATTGCTGGTGGGAATGCAGGCTTGTGCAACCACTATGGAGGTCAGTCTGGCAATATCTTAGAAAACTTGGAATAGCTCTGCCTCAGGACCCAACCATACCACTTCTGGGTATACATCCAAATGACTCCTCACTGAATCACAAGGAAGTTGCCTCATCTATATTCATAGCAGCCTTATTTGTAATAGCTAGAAATTGGAAACAACCCAGATATCCCTCAACTGAACAATGTATTAAAAAACTATGGTACATCTACACAATGGAATACTATCCAGCTATCAGAAACAAGGAAATTATGCAATTTGCAGCCAAATGGATGGAACTAGAAAAGTTCATCCTGAATGAGCTAACCCAGACTCAGAAGGATGCACATGGAATCTATTCACTTATAGTCGGATTTTAGCTATATAGTACAGGATATCTATACTACAATTAATTAATGCACCAGAGGGAACAGGAACATAGACTTTTGTTTGTTTGTTTGTTTGTTTTCTCTCCCTGTCAATGAGACACTTTTCACTGGTGGTGCTGCCTTGTAGTCCCCCAGTGTATGAGGAGGCTCTTGGCCCTCATATGACTGCTGAACTGGGGTGGGGGACTGTTATGTAGGGATACTCCACTCCAGAGGAGTGGGATGAAAGGGTTAGGAGGTAGAGGGTGGGAGGGCGGGACTGGGAAGGGTGGAAAGAGGACACTATGATGGAGATATAACCTAAAGCAATAAATAAATAAAATTTTAAAAAGCATTAGACTATTTCCCCTCAAAGTCTCCATTAGTAAGCTACATTGCCACAATCTTCGGCTCTATGTGAATCCTCTTTTCAAATCAGTGACCTCTGATACAGTTCCTTCATTCATCCTCCCATCTCTTTGCTTTGTATCCTCACCCTTTATTTCTTATATTCATACTGTCAAAAAAGTGAAGAAGTTCAATGATACCAAGATTTCATCCTGTTTTCATACATAAGCTTACATCAATTTTCACCCCTGTGGTTCATGTTTTTGTAAATATCACATAGCTATCATCCTCTTCTGCTTCTAGGAGTCATCTTAAGACCAGAGATGATGACATAACTTTTACTTTATAATCAGGAAATCATGTGGAAAATTATTCTTTGGGTATATTTAATGTATGCATAACAGTTACCTTCAAACTAATTTCTAGGCATTTACTTCTTGGCTTTGGAATATTTGATTGGGATGGTATTAATATTGATTGATAAGGTCTTGAGTTTGGTTCTTTGGCCAGGAGTGTCTTTTAAAGCCCAATATTAAGTGTCTAAAATATCTGCCATTAAGTACTTGGGGATTTATTTCTGTACTCTAAATATTAACAGTTATTTTATGATTATTATTTCAGAACAGTCTTCCTCAGAACAACTCACATTCGTTCTTATGGTATTCAAGGAAATTCTTACCACAACTGCTGACCTGGCTCTTTTCACACTGGAAGAACGAAGGGTGTCAATCCTAAAGGAGAGATAACTGCTAGCCCTTTTGTAGGAAGCTGGAAATTTTGACACAAGTGAGGATGGCTGTAAGTGTATTTAAAATATTGACCCAAGATTGGCAGCTGCTCATATTCTGCCTGAAAGGTTTACTACTGGCAGGGACTCCCAGCAGCTGCTTGTTGGAAACGTGAGAAAACATTTGGACAGTTAGGATAGCCTGATTTCCCCCTTAAAATCTGTTTGGCAAAACTTCCTGGCAGCTAATAAGATCCTGTAAAAAGATCTTTTAATGTGTTCACATCTCTTCATAAAACTTATATTGCCAGTATAGATAATATTTTCAAAATCTGTGATTTACACAAGCTTTTTATTGCTGAATAATGTCTCTTCATTAGATTGTTCAAATGGAAACTGGATTGAAGGTTATATGAGTGTTTTAATGAAATTATTCTTCATAAAGAAACTTTCTATTTAAAGATGTTATAAATATTTTCAGGGGTCATTTTCAACAGAAAACTGAGAATGTAACAGAGACCATCATCCTGTGTGTGCTACACCGATGAATTTGACATCTTCATTAAGAAATCGATCTAACTATGCTGGATTTTTGAGAGCTCATCCTTAAGCAATAGTGACATTTACAGGCATAGTTCAAACCTATTAACTTAGTCCTGTAAAAGTCATAGCGTATAAACCAACCCTTATCACTCATGACTTCTGTGTGAGATTGTAAGATAACCACTACCGGGGACATGTGATTTGTATACTCAACTTTCATAATAATTTTATGAGCATTTCCTTTCGTTAATGGTTGTTACCTCTGACTTTAACTGCTTCTCCTCATTCACTTGCAAGGGAGTGATGGCCTCTGTATTTCTACTTTTATCTGAGGCAGAGCAATCTAAAGGATATTGATTTATGATGGCTATGTAGTTTACACACTCTGCAATTTTACCATATAATTTATTTTAAAAATAGAATGTACATTAAACTTGGCATTCCTTAGTGAAGTCTGCTCCAGTTTCATATTAATTCTGTATCACATGTATTTGCAATATTTATGCATTTCTGGTATAGGTAATTGTTTGGCAGATTTTTGAAGTATTTGAAAAATTGAAGTGACTCTTTAGAAATATTTGGGTTAAAACACTGGATAAAAGCCATTAACATTAGAAACTTGGGGTTATATGAAGATAAACACTGGCATTGTGTGTGTGCGTGTATGTGTGAGTATACATAATACATATATGTGAACATGAATTCATAATAGTTACAATTCAAGTTATTTCAGTAAAACAAATATGAAAATTATCTACTTAATGTTATCTGATAGTATTCAAGAATCTATAAAATGCCCTTTCTTTTGCATTCTATGGTTGCTTGCCTATAAAAAAAGATCTTAATATCTGAAGATAAAAAAGAAAATATCAGTACTTGACAGATGAGAATAAAGGGTAGCCCATAATTATTCCACCATTAAATTACATTTTCACAGTAATCTTTTAAGAAATACTTTCCATTGCTTTGAAATTTCTAATGAACCATGAAGTTTTAATATTGAGTTTTTCCAATTATTAAGAAAATATAAGGCACTACTTTTTAAATGTTTTCTAGATTCTTACAATAACTAGATAGATATGTGGTTAGATCGATAGATGGATAGATGATAGATAGATAAATAGACAGACAGACAGATAGACAAACTATACATAGACATATGGACAATATTATAGATTTATTGATATTAAATAAGTTGTCAAATCACCAAACAAAAATATACATTATTCATAAAAAATCTAAACTGAATTAAAATTCATGTAAATTATTTATTTGTTCAAGTTGATACCAGTTTTAGAAAGGAAAACCAGGAAATACAATAAATAAAAAATCAAGTTCTAAGCAGAAAGTTGCAATAGTCTTCATAGAGTGACACTACCGATTCCATTGGTGACAAGCAAATTGCCAGAGAACTAATCATTGGGGTCAGTACTATATCTCATTAATTTTATTTTCAGAGTAAGAAACAAACTTATTGAGTATGCTGACAGAAGCATAGGCCTTCTCCTAAGACATTAAAAGAGCATCAGAGAAGCAGAATAAAGAGAACTGTTTCTATCGCATAATGGAAATCATGAATGCTTACCACGACATAACTTCAATGAAGTATGCAAGTAAAATCTAACAATATTTATGTTTTGATTGTAATATATGATGACGTGCTCTAGAATGACAGAACTAAAACATCTCAGAAGAAAGATAGGGAACAACTTCCTGCCAGAAAAGTAGGTAAGACAAGCCAGAAACTAAGACAATTATGTTCCATTGTCCCCACAGATATATCTCACAATTGAAAGACTGTACATTTAATACTAAGTCTGCTTATTATGTCGAAAATTCAAAAGCAAAATTGTGATTCCCTCTATTCATTAATAGTCTTCCAATATTTATAGTTAATTAAAGGATTGCAATTTTGTTCCCTCAGTCTCTAAACTACAAAAAAAGTGACATGTGATTAAATTATGATGGCCTCTAATAAATCATTTGTAGTCATTTACTTTGAAATGGGACCTTTTATTACCTTCCCTATTATTAAAACATATCAATCGAATCAACTTAATTTTCAACTCAGATATTGCTTTTCCTACCTGCCAAAGGACATAATGGGACTTTTACTAAATATGAGTAATTAATTTTTAACTACAGAAATAAAAGGCTCGCAATTTAAAGACTTGATTTTCTTCTTATTTTTCATGTAGAAATGGTTGCCCTGATGGTTTTTATTTGTCCAAATGGATTGCAGTGAAGTTCCCTGGGCAGCTGCAGACATAATGACTGATCATGTGCAGACCAGAGAATGTGAATGATAAATTTTGAAAGGCTCAGGAATTTGTGAATAACAAAAGTAGCTACAGTTTCTAAAATCTAACCATTTGCTCTCAGCAACAAAAGAAGACTCAAAGGCTTTTGTTTAATGAAATGTTTCAAAAACAGGATACACATGAATTAAAGGTTATCTCTACAAGCATAGTTGAGCAAGCAGCTTGTGTGCCCAAGTAGGAGGATCACAAATGCAGACTGGTTAACATAGAATAAGTGGTAGTAATCTGATCATAACTCTTTTCAATACTATTATATCTTCATTTTAGAAAGTATAGGAAAATAAGAAAATTTTAAGTAAGTTTTGCATAGACAGGTTAATCACAATTTTGAAATATTCAATTATTAAAACATTACTTAAATGAATTTGTATCAAAATGTCCACAAATAACTGAAGAAATAAAAAGGTAATTACATTCGCTGACTGTAACGTAGACAAGTTGCACAGTGCTAAAGGACTGACTCAGGTTCTTTATACATAAAGTTGGATATCTTTTTTTGTTTTGTTTTGTTGAGACAGGGTATCTCTTGCCATCTTGGAACTCACTCTGTAGACCAGGCTGGCCTTGAACTCTGAGAGATATCCTGCCTCTGCCTCCTGAGTGCGGGGATTAAAGGTGTGCGCCACCACACCAGACAGGGCCAAAATTGTCTATTTTTAAGACTGAAGAGTGAAATTCAAAGTAAGATAGCATGCTGGATGAAAGCACCCCAAAAAGGACAGTAATAGCAGTAAGTGTGAGGGGATACTAATAGGACTGCCACTATTATTCCATAGTATTAAATAAACTCCACATAGAAAATCAAGGAGTGGAATACCAACTAAAACACAACATACAAACTGAGCAGAATGTAAGAGTCTATTTCAAAAGCCCTCTTTTGACCTAACCTTTACCTAATCTTTACTCTGTCACTTCACTGAAAGGACAATGACTCAAGCAAACAACAGAAAGATAAGTGTTCGGGAGTAGGAAAAAAAAGTGCTTACATTCAGGATAAAACCTAAAACTGAGGCCAAATTTCATTATTCCCACTATAAACTTAATTTCTTAGAGTTTTTATTTTTCCTGTAGTTTTCCAAAGTTTGTATAATAGTCCAACTTTTAAGCCCTTAATGAATGCCTGTACATAGAACCAATCAAAATTTACATATGTACTGTAATATTTTATAATATTCATTATATTATGAATATGATAGTTTTATTTATCAATTATTTCCAATTATCTGTATTGTAATAAATATTGCAGAAATATGATGATATGTTACAATTTCTATATGATGAGATAAAGTTATGAATAACACAGTGCATGGGTACAATGTTAGACTGTTACTGAACTCATGAGAGGCAGCGCCTGCTCTGACGTCATGGAACTTGGAGATGCTGATGGCAAGACATCAGAGGCAGACAATGTCACCAGCTGGAGTTATCCTGGAGCATCCTCAACAAGTGAAGTTCTTATTTCCAAAAGCTTTTGGAAGAATATTGGGGTTAAAGGTGGGTTTCTTTTTCCTTTCTTTTTACCTCATGAAAGTGTTGCTGAGGAAATCATAATCCTGATCCACTGATCAAGTCCATTAAGAAAAAAACTGCTTCTCATTAAGAGGTTAGAATTTCCAGTCTGGGCAGAGACTAAATATTCTACCTGGGTCAAGCCTATTATTACTTTGCTGAAGTAGCATCCCTAGGAAGGTGGACTCACCTTAAGCCATCCCAAAGAGGCTGAGTAATTACTTTAATGAGATAGCATACTTTTACCCAGGATTCCTACCCAAGGACACAGTCTTTATAAGTGCACTCAAGCCATAAATCTCAGCAGCTACCTGGTGAGTTTCATAAGTTTCATAAAGTTAACTAAATTTGTCTACTCTTTTAAGTCTTGACACAGAAAGGGAAACTTCCTGTCTTTGTTTTCATTTTCTTTTTTAGGGATGCTAGCTAGAACCTAAGTATGCTTTCTCCCATACTGTGGGCTACCTTACTTTCTCTAAATCTCTGTTGCCTGCCATTTGACTGCATGCCTTTCATGTGTTTGACCTTTGTGCTTTAACTCAAGTGACATGGTATTTTTTTCCTTCCTTCTCCTCCTCCAGGTAGCTGCTGAGATTTATGGCTTGAGTGCCCTAATTCTTTTTTTTAAATGATAATAAAATTGTCTTTAATCTTCCATTAGAGTTCCACTCTTAAATTTCTTTATTAACTGTACTGAGAACTCAAAGAGATAATCCAGAGTTCCCAGGTATCATCTGTTGATCATATAGGGACACTGAAAATTTCTGGTAACATGGTAATTTTAATTCTGATCCACAACTGTACTCATAACTCAGGCCTTTAACATTTATACAATTAGAATTACTTCTGCAAGCTGGGAATTGTGGAACACACCCATATCCGCAGCCCTCAGAAGGTTGAAGCTGAAGGATTCTGAGCTCTAGATTAATCTGAGCTACACAGTAGACAAGAAAGGGAGGGAGGGAGGGAGGGAGGGAGAGAAGGGAGGGAGGGAGGGAGGAAGAGAGGGAGGGAGGGGGGGAGGGAGGGAGGAAGGAAGGAAGGAAGGAAGGAAGGAAGGAAGGAAGGAAGGAAGGAAGGATGGAAGGTTAGTTTTATGGTTCTAGGAGATTTCAGTTCCTTCACCAATTTCTTCATCTTTAGATGATTTATGAAGTTCTTTCAATGACCTTCAACATACTCTTTGCCTGTTCAACATGCAAATCTTTCTCCACTTTTTTTTTGTTATTACGTGAATGATTATCCTCACTTCCTTATGAAACATCAGAGAATCTCTAAAATCATCCATGATCTCACTCCCTAAGGTCCTTCCGCAGGCATTTACACCTATGGTTTAATTTACCCATTGCTGCCTTACTGGATGCTACTGCATCAGCAATCGCAAATGATTTCCAGGACCACATTGTGCCCAGAATCAGAATACATCAGGCGCCTACTGAGTATGTTCAAGCATCAGGAGCCTGTGACACGAACATTCTGATTCATCCCCCCAGTGAAGGAGCTTAAACAATGAGGTTGTGCTTCTCACTTTCTCAGTAAGTAGATTTATAATAGCCAGGAGGTTAGGGTAAAGCAATTGATACAATCTTTCTATACATAGAACAACAACCATCCTACTTTGTCATCAAGATGCCTGAACACAGACAAACAACTGTTTTGCTTTTCTTTTGTTTTGTTTTAGTGTTCAGTGTGTGGGGCGGGGCACTAATACATGTCTGGGTTTATCATATCTCCTCACACGCTCAAACACACTGTCTGGGTTAAATTTGCCTTCCCTGTTTATGTTTTGCTACATGCTTTGTACTTTGTGGATATAGATTTCTATTAGGCATCTTCTGTCACAATGGCTCAGTTCCAATGCAGTTAAAGGCTTGAATTGGGTCATACTCTTTGGATTCAATCAGAATATTTCAGAATGTCATTTTTTTAAAGGTTATTCACTAAGAGACTCAGTTTCTCTTTACATTTTTCAGTCCAAGTCCATTCTGGAACCGGTGAAACCACCCCCTACTTGCTGTAGTGACTTGATATCACTTGCTTGAGAGGATGCTGGATGAAGTCTTTATGTAGACATAGTGTTTTTTAGAACATCCATCAGACGTATGTCCTGATCAACTTTTCAACTCCAGACTGTAATGTCTTTTTCACTTAATTAACCACTATACATTACAGAGTCAGTTTTTGCTCCTAGAGGAGAGAGCACAAATCTACCACACATTTCAAATTTATTTTCCTCCACGATTTCATGGACAGAGATACGATTCTCTCCATATATCTTGGCAACCTCAGCATACATTTTTCCTTCCTCATTAAACCCAAATAATTCACCATCATAGTGTAAGAAAACATTTTATATATACCCTTCAATGTGCACAAATTGTAAGCATGTTTATAATTGGGACACTACTAATCAAAATGAACTGGAATATTAGTACTGCAGCATCACCACCCTTGTTAGATGACCCAAAAGTCATGGATGTCCCTGACTGGCAGAGAACATATTTAATATGGAAATGCAGGGCACAGGGATGAATCAGTTGCTAGGTGAGACATAGCATGCAATTACCCTATGCTACCCAGAATGATATACAACTTGAAATACATGTGTTGAGCTAGAGAGATGGTTCATTTGTTAAGAGAGATTACCGGTTTTCCAGAGGACATAGAACCCGACCCTGAGTGGCTCACAACTACCTTTAATTCCAATATCCTCTTCTGATCCCCTTAGGCATGAGCCTAAGACACACACACACACACACACACACACACACACACACACACATTAGTAAGTAAAAATAAAAATAAATTTTAAAAAAGAAAATGATTTAAAAGATATAAATTTTCTAGGTTGTTTCAAGCTCTAGATGCCTTTCAACCGAAGAATAGATAAAAACAAAAACAAAACTGTGGTACATTTACACAATGGAATACTACTCAGATATCAGAAACAAGGAAAGCATTCAATTGGCAGCCAAATGTATGGAACCAGAAAGCTCATTCTGAGTAAACTAACCCAGACCCAGAAAGATACACATGGCATGTATTCACTTATAACTGGATGTTAAACAAGATAAATATCCTTCAACCCACAGGCCCAAAAGAACAGGAACCTAGCATAACTATCCTATGAGAAATTCCATCCAGTAGCAGATCAAAACCGATTCTGAGACATGCAGTCAAACATTAGGTGGAGCTCTGGGAGTCCTATAAGACAGGGAGGAGGACCAAAGGGGTCAAGATCAACAAATGAAAATTAACACAACCAACTAACCTAGGACACTAGAGACACTAACCAAAAAAAAAAAAAAAAAAAAAAAAAAGCTTAGACTTGACAAATAAATATAGAGGATAGGCAACTAGGTCCTCATACAGATTCTTTAGCCAGTAAGGATGGGGTGGTCTTAGTTTGTTACCTGTTAAGGGACACATTACTCTAGTGTAGCTGCCATATCTGGCCCCAGAGCAAGAGGAAGCTCTCAGCCCTCATGTGACTGATGAACTGAGGAGGAGGGGTCTGATATGTGGGAGCCCCAAAACTGGAGGAGTAGGATAGGTGGGAGAAGGGGTAGCAGATGGAAGCGTGTGAACGAGAAGGGAGGAAGGAAGGAGCTGTGATTGAGATGTAACTTGAATTAACAAATAAACGTCATATACATATATATGTATAATCTATATATATTTCATTTATATTTTCAGAACATGGTTGACTAGAGGTAGATGAAGACAAAAGAAAAAAAGATTTAAAATATATGAATTAAAGAAAAAAAATCCATTGACTTTTCATGGAGAATGTCTGCAATCTCCATTTTGAGGCAACCTTCGATATCTAGTGTGCCTGTTTCAACAGATTTGTAGATTAAGAACCATCAAAATTAATTTAAAATATATAAATTGTTTGTCTCTAGAATTTTCATTAATATTTTAACACCATTATGACTACAGGTAAGTGAACCTATAAAATCTGTGTCTATGGATAACATAAAATGAAAAAAAAATTCTACCTAGAAAACATTTGGGGATCTGTTTAGCGATAATTATTAATATAACCAGTAAGAGCTCATCCAGTTAACTCAAGGAAGAGAACACTTTCAAAATAAATTGTGTCATCAAAATATATAATAGACCATATCAAACATGGAAAATGCTCATCGCTTATTAAAAGCTTTTTTTTATAAATTAATGTGCTGCATGCTGATCTACAGTTTTCATGTTATTTATATTGTCCTGAAGATCGGGGAATTATCAAGTGCTATGAAAGTAATCTCACAGTTTTTAGATGCCTTAACAATTGTTTCAAATCACATGAGTGTGGTATGTTTTAGTTCTCATCACAGTATAAATTTTAATTACACAGATATAAATTTAAAGTGATGAGCAAAAACAGAAATATAAATTATGAGTACTGATACTTTCAAACAGCAATACTTTTTAAATGTGGCTGGACATGTTTTAGACAGTGTTAAGCTGCTGACTTCTGAAAATAAGTGTATAGAAAGTTGTTTCTTACAATGATAATATATTTTAAAATATGAGACTCTTCATTTCCAAATTAAGTTTCAAGTAAAGATCTTTGCTATTTACACTTAGGAACATACTGAATTTTGACATGAAGTAATGTTTTTTTTTTTTTTTGTTAAAAGAAGAGCAGGTAAATCCCTTAATTCTAATCCACTGTATCTCATCCTTACAGTGGATATATTTTAAATTCTGAAGCAATTTATATATAAGATAGAAGGGGCATGAACTCCCAGAGGCTTATCTGTCCTTCACATATCTACTGAATTCACAAACCTGCTGAAAGGCACAGTCAGGTGAGCTCCCCCAAGTCTAGGTTTGCAGATGTTCCACTTGAACACATGGTGAATTTGTCTTTGTTCCCAACTGCAATCTTTCAGCTAACCTAGGGATTTGTTGTAAGGTGTCCTCAAGCCTTCGGTTTCATTTCCTGTGACTTCGAACTGTCATGCTCTGGTTCTGAGCTTTCACTACCGCACTCCACCATGAGTCTCTCCAGATACTAAGTTGACCTCACAACACAGATAAAACAAAAAAACAAAACAAAACACAAAAAACAGCAGTGCTGTCCAACTAGCTTTGTTCATGTATTAAATCACAAACATTTAAACTTAAAAATGTAAGAACTACTCAAAAGTTTAAAGATACTCCAAAAGGCAATTATAGTGAGTCTTTACTGGAGTTCTTACTTATCTCAAGCTCCATCAGGTAGTATATAAAGTGAAAAGACTAGTTCTATAGGAATTTTGGTGAAACATGAAATGTCTTAATGTCTCTCAAAAAATAGTAATTACTAATCTATTTAGTTATAAGTTCTGCACTTTTATGTTTGTTTTTTATTTGGTATCTCTTTTAATTAATTACATATGAAATTGGGTTTGAAAACTTCAAAACATCTTAGATTGTTTCAGACAGCTTTTAACATGAACAATGATGGAAAAAAATCCAAATAATGGGTCTACATAAAAGAAAGGGAAATAGTCTCAACTTCCATACTCAGCAAACATTAAGATACCTATAATAAAAGGAATTCCTCATGCTCTCTATGAACCACATTGCATCACTTGTGTGATACCTCTGGAACATTATTTTCCTTAATATTAAGGAAAGTAATGTCTACTGAACATATACACTATTGATTATCATACTATATCTAACTGCTGGCATGTTAAAATATTAATAAATAAATATTAATTAATTAATTAATTAATTAATATTAATTCTCTACTTTATCCCTAAAAATGGTGAACATTTCCCCCAACTCTAAAGTGGCAAATATTGCAAAGAGAGATGTAGATACATGGTTTGGGTAACACAAGTAGGAAGGTAAAGGCTGGAAATTTAATTAATAGTGGGGCTAGGGTGATGATTAAATGGATAAAACACTTAACTCCCAGCACACAGATAAAACATGGACAGGTATAAGAGCTGTCTGTAATTCTGGTGTAGGGCAGGGAGGGAGGGGAGCCTATAGTGGAGACACTGATCCCAGGAACAAAATGGTTAACCATGCATATAATCCAGAAGCTCTGGGCTCAGACATTGTCTCAATATAAAGTGTGGAGAGTGACTAAGTGACAACCCAGAAATCAGCCTTAAGCCTTCACACACAAGTCACTTGTACCTGCACACACATGGGAGCACATGTGTGAATGCACATAAGTGCACACACGCACAGTGCACACACACACATGTCAAATAAGTGAAGTAAAATTAATACAGTGTTGATTGTGAATTCATCAATGCCTACTGCTTGCAAATATGGATTTTTATCAGCAGCTTTGTTATTAGGTCAGTTTATTTAAAAGTGTGCTTATAACGTATATATATATATATATATATATATATATATATATATTCACTTCCACCTGTATTTTCAACAAATACACCATGAATTAGAACATTTGCATCTGAAATTTTTAATTTTTCAGCAATAAATCTACATCTGATGTGAAACACATTGGAAAAGCTCTTACTCATTATATATCCAGAATAATTATAGACATAATAATAACTAAAATGAATCATAAATCTGCAGTAGGAGTGCCTCTAACGTTTATATATTTCCACTTACAAGAAAAGAAATATTTTTAATACCATTTAGGGACAAATAAATAAACATTAAAATTATCTATGTGAATTCTTTGAAATCATGGAGCTTTTAGGTGAAATTTTAAGACGCTTTCCCTGAAAATCACATTTAATTAAAAAATAACTACTCAGAACTCATGTCTCATGAAAGTCCCTGTAAAGATTCCAGGTAAGACAGGTTAAAAACAAAAACAGGAAGCGAAATGCAACCATCTTGCCCACTCTGGTATGTGAACCCTACCTTTGGCAAGTTAGCTCATGGCTCTTCCTCACACCATAGCCAGTATTTGAGTTTTCCTTTCATTGCATCCACTACAAGGGGCCTCCAGCAGCTATGTCATGTGTCTCAGAAGCTCACCAGCACTGCTTCTACTCAGCTAGGTACATCTAAGACAAGTGTTCAGTGTTTTATGACTAGCAGTAGGTAAGATTGAGATAGACAGAACAAAGAAGATGGCTAATCTGATCGTATCCGAAATCTCTCTTTATCTCGTTTTTTTTTGGGGGGGGAGGTGTGGGGGTCTTCAAATTGGACCTGTGATCTTAGATGGAAATTACAAGTCAACACATAAAGTCAAGCCACTCGAGTATACATTTTGTTAAAATGATTCTTGATTAGTTGGTCAACAACGTTCTATTTGGCTCCTCAGTGGTAAAATCTGAAGAAACAGGAACTTTCTAAGAAAACATAAAAACCACCTAAGATCTCCACTTCCATAAACTGGATTAGTTCCTGCCTTCTAGCTATCTCATGGTTTTAGTGTTTTCTTCCTTTGACTCCAGGTCTGTAACTTCAGCATTGAGAAAGAAAATACCCAAGGCATTCTCTTTGCCATTTATACTATTTGCTCCAATAAAAGGGGATAAGTTAGCCATGTAGTACAGCCATGAATGGACTGAATTGTAGATAGTCTTAAAATGACCAGTTATAAAGATACAAATTATGAATACATGCACATACTATGTTTCTATAAAAACAAGATAATTACATACATGTGCAAGCTAGTTCTCTATTTGAACAATATTCTGATTCCCAGACACTGTCACTATCTCCTATGTGAACTATAATTAGTGTTCCTAGTCTTACAAGTATAGCTTCAAAACTTCCAGTTTGTTTAGTGTTATTATATTTCCTTTTGTAGTCAAATTTAGAATGCTTTATCAACAAAGTAAACAAACATGATTTAATTTACTGGCTTTCTTGGAGTATTTTATACTCCAGACATGATGAAAAATGAGTATATTTCAGTACAGCTTCAAGTGGTTTTAACTGTAAAATAATTCTAGGCTTTCTATAAGCTAAATCTACTTTCTCTATTGAGGATCATGTAAATTTAGTATATAGGGATCTATATTTTCTATGCTCTATAAACTTTAGGCTAACCATAAACACTGAAAAGCAGTATTCCTATATTATTCAAAATATCCCAAGTTGTCTTGTTTTGGTTTAGGTGACAATTGGGATAAAACATTTGACCTGTAATTTGTCTTGCCTGAAAGATGTGCTTTGCAATGGTGGCACAGAACTTGTGAGAGTGGCCAACCAATTACCAGTCCAATTTGAGACCCATGCCATGAGAGGGAGTCCACGCCTGACATTGACTGAAGGGCCAGGAACCAGAGACCTAGAAAAGAACCAAAACAGACCACCAAAAGAAACAAATAATCAATAAAATAATTCCTAATGATATTCTGCTGTACTTATAGACTAGAGCCTTGTCCAGTAGTTGTCGAGAGGCTTCCTCTGGCAGCAGATGGGAATGGGGGAGAGACCCAAAGTCGGGCATTAAGCAGAGGCAGAGTTTAA
>CAJQZJ010032455.1:31509-83759 GCA_907164525.1 Lophiomys imhausi
AATATTTTTCCACAAGACTTACATACTAAGTCATAACAACTCTGAAATTTGTGATATCTTCCCATATTTTCAGAGTCTGTATAATTTCATGCAATATTCTTTAGTTGTTTTATAGAAAGTAATCCAAAAAAATGGAAGAAAAAATGTGATCCACAGTTGCACAGTTCCTAAGTGTTGTTGGATCTAGTATGACATTGAAACCGAGCTTTTAAATTATTATTTATTTAACTCTTATTTATTTACTACTAAATTCACTTATAACAAACACCAACAATTTCTTAACTATTAATCCTATAAATTCCTACAACCCCTTTAACCTATCCACTAAACCTATTGATAATCATAACAATTACTTTCATACCCTTTTAGAATGATACAGTCTCTGGGGCAGGTCCTCAGTCGTCAGGAAACCAGTCTCGGGGGTAGACTCTTTAACGCACTTAGCAGTCCTTTTTCTGGAATAGCTCAGACGCAGGTTCGTCAGGGTAAACTGGCTATCGAAGTCTCACTTTAAATAAGGCTTGAGGCTTTCTTCTCTCTGGGAGACCTCAGCCGTCTGTAGGCCAACTTACTTCCTTCGTATCAGCAACTCTGCCGTTCGTTCCCTTCTATGACCCTGTTCTGCAGAGTCCAGGTACCTATCATTTCGAGTTCTGGAGGATTCAGCCTTACGATATCTTTGGAAATGACCAAGTTCACCATTTTTAAAGCACTCATTAAGACCCCTAGCAACTGCTTGTGCTATGACATTAGTCTGATGCTCTTGACAACCAATATCAGCTGTTTCTCTTATCCATTCATCTACTGGGGCCCCTCGAGCTTTCAATGGTCTAATTGCCCTTTGACATTCAGCATTTGCATTTTCATATGCCAAGGCATTTATCAAGTCCTGTCTGGCATCAGGGTTATCTACATGACATTGTCTCCTACAGCATAGTAAAAAAAAAAAAAAAAAATCATCAGTTTGTCTTTAATTTTAACATTTGTTCAATCTCTAGATAGATGATGGTGGAGAATAACTTGTATGCCAACATCCAAAGATTTTCTAGTTAAAGGTTTAAAAAACAAGAAACTGATTCAGAATTTCTTACTCTGATGGCATAATAGAAAAAAAAAAAAAGAACTCACATAGCATAACTCTAAATGACTTCAGGACTATAGTATAAATTACAAGTATGTTGTAAAGATAATTATTGCTGTAATATATATCATTAAAATCTACTGTATAGAATATAATAGTCTAAATTTTGCAAATAACTAATCAAAAAAAATTATTTCTGTCATTTTAAAAGTCTGGTAAAATTATAAGTATCTTATTAAACATAAATTGCAAAAAGGAGAAAGATGGTGTGAAGCATAATAAGCTAACATTTCTGAGATGTTAATATTTCTCATGGGAGAACTTACATATATTTTACAGTCTATGCTGTGTTCATCATTTTCATTGAAGATGTTCAGTAACATACATCTGAACCTATGAAATGAGAAAGCTCAAGGATCAGCAACTGAATTAAAGGTACAGCTGTTTTAAACTAGTATGATTCCTCTGCCATGGTACATACTGAAGTCTAAACATCTGCATAAAACAATAGTCCATATAAATGTCGGCATGAGAAAGTATGTGTGTGTATATATATGCATAATCATATGTATATACTTTTCCTTAACTTTTGCTTTATGTTCCAACCTTCCTGTTCACCAGTACTTTGGATAAAGAAGTAGTCAGTTCTCATACATGAAAAAAAAAAAAACCTCTCATTAAAGTAGGCACTGTCTTAAAAAAATTTAAGAAAAATACTAGAACTAAGCCAGAAGAAGTATATCTCAGAGAAAAAAATGAGACTTCTTACTTGCATGCTTCTACACAAAACAATGGGGGCTATTTCTTGAGTCCTTTAAGCAGTGTGGAGGACATTATTTGGTCATGCAGATATTCTCACATTATAACTTGCCCAGCTCCTACTTAAAACAATGAACAAGTCAGATATATTTACTATCCTGTATTAGGGCACAGCATTATTTTGGAAGCTAGCTCTAACCAATGATGCATGAGGGACCTTTACTGGGCAACTTAGAAAACAATCATTCACTCTACCATTCCTTTTCTAGTGAATGATATCTGAAAGCAATGATAATATAGATTAGAAAAGAATTGTCCAAAAAAGACATTAAATAAAATGGGACTTTGTTAATTCAGCCTGCTAGGCTAAAGCAAGAAAAAACCCAAATTATTTTTCACATCTCATTAAGAAGCGTGTCCTTTTACTTAATGTGTTTGTTAACTTGGTCTCCTGTCATACAGTTTAAAATATCCTACAAGAACCAACTAAAACTATTTATTTGGTGAAATAAAAATATCTTAGAAATAGAATGAGAGATGATCCTGAGAGACGAGTAATACTTCAGGTGTACATCATGGACCAAGGTGTTACTGATAAAACCTTTATACCCTAGACAGTATACAGCAAGGAATACCCTTCCCCTAACACCCCCAGTTGAAGGGAGTTTGTAGTACTTTCTATGGTAGTGTGAGCACTAGCCTACCCAAGTTCAAAGAGCATGTTCTCTTCTACAGCAACCAACTCAATTCAACCATGTAGAATGCATTCATTGCTGTTGTTTGTTTTTATAAAATGAGACAAGTCTGCAATCTTTATGATTCCCAAAGCAAATGGATGTACTATTTATCAAAAAATGCAAAAAACAAAACAATTTTTAATCACTTAAAATTAGAAGGAGGAAGTGGGAGGAGAGGAAAGAGTAATATACAGATGAAAACAAAAAGCAGAAAAAGGAAATGTATATAAAACTATTGATTTTTTAAAGCAATAGATTTCCTCATTTTGAAATACTATTCCCAGATTCTATATCTAGAAATTATGAGCAGGAAGGAATATTGAAATTTCATTCTTGTTCCTTTCCTTTTTATGCTAGTCACAGAGAATGTCAAGAAACAACATATTTTTAAATCAATTAATATAGTGAATTAATGAACCCCACAAGGCTTTCATGAGGAGGGAAGAAATCATATAAAACTGAATCACTATGTTAGTTTAGTCTCCCAATTGTTGAGTAATTATATGTAATTTGTTAATTTGCTTCAGTTACATAGATACCACCTTAAGGTCAAACAGAAATTTTCTTTTCATTTAATGACATCTATTACTATCTTAAAATATTTCAAAAAATTCTATACAGAAAAATTGAAATTTTACTCTCAGACAATTATAATGTCTGCAAGATATAAGAAATCTTTGAAAATATCCCTGCTAAGGGAAACTAGTTTTCATGGCAATGTGAAAATTGTAATTATAGAAAAACTATTCAATAGAGAACTTTAAACTCAATTGAAAAACATACATATAGTTTCCTAAGATGGTCATAAATTTGTCATTGTAAATCATGTACAATATTCTACGGATTCTAACAACTGAGCCAAAAAGATAAATCAAATTTCAAATAATCATATTTTTAAAATACACTACATTCCAATGCCAAGGTAATATAAACAATTGACCAAAAAAGAATAAATCCATGGACAAATAAATCAAAATATTTTAATGTATTTAAGTTTTAGATTTGTGATTTAAGGGACTTGGACAAAACTAAAGATTGTTCTTGTTCTCTTATGAATGAGCAACAGAAGAGAAAGGAAGCAAGAAAGAGGAAGGAGGGGGGTTGGGAGGAGGTAGAGAAGGGGGAAGAAGAAAAGGGAAAGCCTCAGTCCCCTGGAAAAGTAAAGGAAGCTACTATTTACAAATTGTTCTTTTAAAAGTCCTGGTAAATAAATTCACATTCACAGAAATGCAAGAAGTGTGCCACAAAGACTAAGTCTTACACAAAATTGAGATACTCTGGCATAATGCCTATGGAGTGGGTGGGGAAACCCTGACCATTTAGTCCCCAAGAACAGGATAAAAACAAACATTATTTAAAATATTTTCCTATGCTGAACACAATGAATGACCATCACATTTGACACTTCTGGAACATAGAGCTTAGCCGGTGACACACAGAGCTCTGAGCAATACAGGCAGTGAGGTTTGCAAAATAGATCAAGCAGCAGTCCTCAGTCAGGGTTTAAACATGTGAAAAACAGTCCTGTCATTTCTTCTTTAACCTGTTTGGGGTGTCAGAAATGAAAACAAACAAACGAACAAAAAGCAACTGAGAGAGACATATCAAAAATTTTTTCTCAAGTTTAACATAAGAAAAATCATGAAGTATATCTACCTGCCTATAGATATAGATAGATAGATAGATAGATAGATAGATAGATAGATAGATAGATAGATGATAGATAGATAGATAGATAGATAGATAGATAGATAGATAGATAGATAGTGAGTCAAAGTAGTATCCCAGATGAAAACTAAAACCCCATAAGCTCTACCATTTGCAAATAAAGATGTTGGAAATTCATATAGTAAGCTAAATTTATAAAATTTTTAAAGTTTTTCAAATGTTAAAACTTCTGCTGTAATTACCATTTAGAGACATGATCTTTTAATTTGTAAAACACCAGTTGGTAAATTTGTTATAAAGACCTATACTAAATAAGCCCAAGGAAACTTTTTTTCCTTTTGCAATGAGTAAGTCATGTTTCTTTTGTTTCCCCAAACTATATACAAAATCTATGGCCAGCAATATGATAAACACATTTTTTAATACTGAGATGATTAGGTAAGTTATTACAAAAAGATCAAAGTCATTAGCACGATACATGAGAAAATGGAGATGGGTTTAAGTGCCATGTTTTGGGTTTTTTTTTTGTCTTTTTGTTTTTTGTTTTTTGTTTTTTGTTTTGTTTTTTGAGACAGGGTTTCTCTGTGTAGCAGTGTATGTCCTGGGCTCATTTTGTAGACCAGGCTAGCCTTTAACCCACAGAAATCTACCTGCCTCTGCCTTCTGAGTGCTAGGATTAAAGTCATGTGCCACCATGTTGGGCAAATATAAACATATGAATATTGCCATATGTGTGCTTGAATTTGAACCCCGGTCCCTTGGAAGAGCAGCCAGTGCTCTTAAACACTGAGCCATCTCTCCAGCCACCCTCCCCCACCCCCACCCCCATTTAGATACCTTAAGGAAAGTATTCAATATTTTTAGGAGAATTCTTCTGTTTCACCAGTTGATGCACAATGCACAACAAAGTTTCTAGAATTTCTGCCAAAATTAAAAACAAAATATATTTTTAGATTATAATATTGAAATTTCTTGAGTGACTAAAAATTTTGTTTGTACTAGAAAAGCTCATCCTGAGTGAGCTAACCCAGACTCAGAAAGATGCACATGGCATCTATTTACTTATAACTGGATTTTAGCCATATACTACAGGATAACTATCCTACAACCAACACACCAAAGGAAAAGGATCATAGACTTTCTTACCTGTTAGTGGGACACTTTTCCCTAGTGGAGCTGCCATGTAGGCCCCCAGTGCAAGAGGAAGCTCTTAACCCTAATATGCCTGCTGAACTGAAGGGGGCTGATATGTAGGGCCCCATTCCGGAGGAGTAGGATAGGAGGGAAAAGGTGGAGGGGTGGGAGAGTGGGTCCAGGAGGGGTAGAGGGAGGGGACTATGATAGAGATATAACTTGAAGTAATAAATAAACATAAAAAACAAATTTGACTATAAAACTAATGCTTGCTTTTAGACAAAAAAAAATGAGAGAAAGAGATTTCTGGATTCACCATCCTTTTACATGAAGTTGGTAATTATTTGTGGTGAGACATCTTGGTAATAAGTATCAATCTTTTCTTAATATCTGTTACTATTATGTACTTAGGCATGCATACTTTATTAGTTAAGTTAGATAAATATAAAACAAGCAGCCAGCTTTTGGTTCTTGTACACCTAAAGTGCAGATAACCAGATGCTAATATTTCAGAAGGGAATTTAGTGGTCTGAGTGGTTAAGGAAGTTGACTGAGTGCTTTAGATATCTGCTTCTCTATGATTGTGTCACAATGGGACCCTAATTTCTGCAGATCTCTTATGACATAAAAGTACTGCACATTTGAGAAGATGTTTATAGGAGTCTTGAAGTTAAGGCAATAAGTATCCTTCCACATTTGTTTAGATGGTATGAAAGAAATTGGGCTGGACAGGTTATTTCTTCAAGGATAAACATTCAGAATATACTGGGTCAATTATAGTCTGAGGTCCCAGGACAGGGACACAACCTTGTGATTGCATACACAAGCTGGGAAGTTTACATAGCTGCAAGATTAAAATCAAATGCCCTGGAATGTGGACCCTTGACTATGGATCATTTCAAGGTAAGGAGATTAAGAACACGGTACAGTCCTCCCAAATTTGGACCAAATCCAAAGAGGCAATGATGTAATTATTGTACTCTAGCTGGTACTGTATATACTATTCCAGAATTTTGGAGACCACTAAGAAATTAGAAAAACCCTAAGAATAAACTTAATGCTTTGGCATCTGAAATTTCTTTAACCTTGTAGAAATCCAAAAATTGCAAAATACTATGGTTTCCTTTCTTTTATCCTTGAACATTCAGTCAAGGCTGAAACATTCATGAATGATCTCTGCTGTATTTTGGAGAATTGAAAATCTTTGCTTTACCATTTTTGAAAATTAGTTGCAGATACAAAGGCTGGTGTCCTATTTTCTGAAGAGTAAAGAAGTTAAGGTATTGTGATCACCAGGCCTGAGAGGGCAGATCTCACAAAGGCCACCAACAGGGGAGCAATTGCTTAGAAGGAGTAAGTAAAGAAGCCAGGCAGCAAAGGAAAAGAGAAAAGAATTAGAAATGAAGCACCCACACTCAAATATCTAATTTTGAGCAATGTTGAGATAAATCCCTGAGAAACTCTCAGTTCCTTATTAATTAACATATTTTATTAAGTCTATGTAAATTCCATGCAATGTACTTTGATCATTTTTCTCATTCTCTTCTCCTTCCACCTACTTCCAGATCCATCACCTCCTCTCTAAGGATGTTTGAAAAGAAAAAAAAATGAAGAATCAAATTATTTCATATTTAGTTAAAACTACATATAAACATATAAGTCTATATGCATTTTACTTGAAGTTATACTACTTGGTGTGACAATGCTCATCTCTCAAACTACAGACTATCTAATACAAACCTCAGTGTCACGCATGGGAAACTTCCTTTTCAATTATTAGTAAGGGATTCCAAGAGACCCCCAAAACTATGTAGGTTGTTGATATTGCCCCCAGTTGCCTTCTAGAGGAGGGAAATAAAACCCTACTGCTGAAGAAACCATACACTTTATATGGAGGAATTTGTCTGTACCTTATCTAGAAGCTGCTCCTTGAAGACTGTCTTTCATAGTATCAAAAGTACCCATGCAAGGTGCCAAGGGAGAAAAGTAATCAGTAGTCCTAAGTAAGCCTTATGAACCGCAACAATGACCACAATGGAAAGATATTCTGAAAGGTTAAAAAGCAGCACTTGTAACCTGAGTTAACCAGCAGCAGTCTAATTAGATTTATGATCTTCTCAAGTACAAGTGAATTTGTATCTGGTAATGTAAACTTAGCCAACTACTCATTGCTGGTGAGGCCATGAATCCTTGAGGATAACCTACTACTTCCAGTTTCCTAAACCAGTAAAATTTCTACTTGCATCCTAAATGCTTATCCTTGTATCCATAGGCAAAATGTAGATCTCATCCTGTAGCAAAGAACCTTTTTTTTTTTTTTTTTAGCAGATAGATACCACTGCAGAAAGCCACAACTTGATAGAACATGAACCACTGACTGTGGATTGAGGGTGCCCAGTCCCAGTGAAAATATTGACAACACAACTGCTCTACTTATGAAAGAAGGAGAATCTTGGAAGGAAGAATAGAAAGATTATAAGAACCAGGGGGACAGGATGTCTGCTGTGAGATAGTCTCCTCCAAACACAAAACAACATCGACTAAACCAAAACAAACAAAATGTTGAGTTAATTAAAGGTCAGTTTTAATGGAAAACCATTTCTAACCATAGATTCTTTGATCCTGTGAGCTAGAAAACTAATGAATTTTGCTGCATTCAAGTAAAACATGTACACATGTGTTGGTTTATTTGCAAAGAAATTTGAGAAGATGGTAATATTTTTATTTTTCCAAATGGTAACAAAACATAAGTGATGGAAACAATCAGAATTTCAAGTATGGTCTGCTACAGTATTAAACGTGCCTGTTTTTTGTTTGTTTGTTTGGTTGGTTGGTTTTTTTCTGGTTTTAACATTCCATGGGCCATAAGAACATATTCTAAAAGAAGACCATGGAGACACAATAAAATTAAAGAATTGGGACATTATTAATCCAAAAAGATTTCATCTGTGATTTGGGACTTTGAACTTTCTTAATTGAGGAAGTTTTCCACATTTAAAGTTTTTCATTGAACAACAAAACTCCAAGTATGTCAAGTAACAGTGAATCAACAAACTGCCAACTCCCATTCACCAGTAATAGGTCACTACTATTTAATATAAATTATAGGTTTTGTGATCAATGCTGAATATCAGTTATTATAGAACTTCTATTTTAACTTTTATCTGATATGTGAATTTGTAACATTTTAATATAGCACATTCAATAAAGAATTCTAGGCATAGGCACCCTAACATAAGAGAATGCATACATATTGAAACTAAAAGACATTTACTGTGTTAAGCATAAAATCTTCTCGGTCTCTTTCATGAAATCATCCAAAACAAAGAAATGAACAAAAACGACTCAAAAATATAAAATATTTACGATTACTAAGGAGAGTAAAAATGCAATAACAATCTGGTTCCAGACCTCCAAAGCCAACTTTTCACTATACAACACATATCACAGAGAGACAGAGAGAGAGAGAGAGAGAGAGAGAGAGAGAGAAAGAGAGAGAGAGAGGATTGATAGATGATGATAGGTAAGCAGATGACAGGTAGATGATAGATGATAGGTAGGTAGGTAGAAAGATAGACAGACAGATAGAATGAATGGCTACAAATCAAAAACCAAATAATGTGAATTTAGAGTATACTATAGAGTTCCAAATTTTATGCTGTGAAAGTAGCCATTAAATATAGTTTTCAATCTTATTTTTTGAAGATGTTTTAATAAAAAATGCTATGTCCACCACCAGTACATTAGGGAGAAGTATATACTGACATACTAGTATTCTTTACAGAGGAACATAGATGGTTAAAATTTATTTTCAGTTAGATTGGGCTTAGACTCTCTCAGGAGCTTTATATCTGGTGTGTTTGTGAGGGTGTTTCCAGGGCTGAACTGAGCAGTAAAGTTTCACCATGAATATGGGACCAATGTGCCCTGGACTGAGTTCCCAGGCTGAATGAAAAGGAGAAAACAAGTGGAATATCCACATTCATCTCTCTCTCTCTGTTTTCATAATTGCAGGTGCAGTAGGACTAATTGCCTAATTATCCACTCTCCACTCTTGAAGCTTCCCAAGACATGTTAGATGGTATACACAAACTCTGAGCTCCCCTAAGATCCCTTCTTCCTTAAGTTGCAATTGTCAGACATTTTTGTCACAGCATCAAGAAAGTAACTAATACACTACTTATGAAAACTTTTTTCTAGATCAGTGGTTCTAATCCCGTGGCTCACACCCACTTTGGGGTCAAACAACCTTTTCATAGGGATCATCTAAGACCATCAGAAAACTGATATATGTTGAAGGAAGGTCTAATACATTACTTCTGATAGGCTGATTTCAATGCTGAGATCTGGTTACCGCCCCTTCTGAGGCATTCACTTGATTGGTTAATAAAAGTTGCTAATGGCCAAATAGCTGAGCAGAAAGGTGGGACTTCCTGAGACAGAAATGCGAACCCTGCGTTCACACGAGGAAGCACTCTTTCAGCAAAAAGAGGTGGAAACAGACAGACGTGTTTGAGAGCTCTGGAAGGTAACAACAGGCCAAATGGCTGTTATGGATTAAATGGTTTGAGTTAATTTAGATTAGCTAGTAGAGAGTCTGCCCAGTTAAGGGCTAAGCGTTGAAACATGAAAAGGTCTTGGTGTATTTAATTACTGAGGAAAGGATCACAGTGGTCTATAGGATGCCAGTCCAAGCAATCTGGGGCCATCGGCCTCCCGCCAAACCCCTGCAACTGTCCCTCCAGGCCACCAGCAATTCTGTTGGTCTAATATAATACTTTATAATTATTAATAAGTATCTGGGAGCTACCCCGCCAGCTTCGCTGCCAGACTGCACCGCCAGGCTGTTCTTGCAGGCATACAGACTTCTAAGGCAACTCAAGCCTGCCAATCTCCCACCAAGTTGCCAGCTGTTCCACCGGCCTAATATAACAACTTATAGTTATTAATGGAGATATTAGTTAATAGAATTTAGGTTGCAAGTGGTGAAGGCCACCCTTGATCCAGGGCCTTTTCCTCAAGAAAGCCAGGCCTTCAGGCTTCCCCCTAACCCTCTAACTGCTCTGCCAGCCTGATCTTATAGTTTATACTTATTAATTAGTACAATTGATAATTAAATTGCACTTTTAGATATATAACATTACAATTCATAGCAGTAGCAATATTACATTTATCAAGTAGCAACAAAAATAGTTTTATGTTTGGGGGCCACCACAACATAAGGAACTGTATTAAAGGGTCCCAGCATTAGGAAGGTGGGGAACCACTGCTCTGGGTATTTAAGACAGAGAATTCTCAAGCATCTTGATGAATCAGAAGTGATGAAATCATTTTTATTATTTGTTATTATATTATAAATTTCCTTAAAGAAAAGCAACACTCGTTGCATTTAAATGAGTCATTTGGAATGGCAAAATGAAAACTGGGTTGGATATAAATGCTAGAATTATGTAATCCAGAGACAAGGAGACAAGTTCTTGACCTGCACAGTCAAAGAAACAAAAGAAAATGTGTAGTATGAAAGATACACATTGGTGAATGCAGTAGTCGGTGTTGACTACACTGAAAAAACTTTTAAACTTTAACAATACCTACTGTTATTTAATAAAGCCAAATGAAAGTATTTTATTTGCTCCAGTCGATGTCATGGTTCTGTGTAATAACACTGCCCTGTACAGAGAAACAATCAAAGAGGAATGTACAGTGGTCAGCCTACATCCCAGGATTTGGAAATAGAGACCTACTGATTTATTTCACCCTATTCTCTCCTGAATTTGCTTCCATAGTCTTATGGCATTCAGGAGGAATTAAAGAAAAGAAATAGCGAAGCCAAAAAATTCAAACTTCAGTTTCCTCTGTTTCATAACATCTTTTTATATGCCTTTAACTTCATCCAGGAGTCAAGTCCTCAAGACCATTTTAATGATTAACAATTTTTACTCTATGAAAATAGAGCTATCCTGGAGAATATCAGTCCTGTATTTAATCTCTCATCAAAGAATAGGATCTTTTTTTTAAAGTCCCTCCTTCTTCCCCTCTAGGTCCCCCCTTCCTCCCTCTCTCTTCTCCATCTCTGTCCTCTCCTTCTCCTAGGATAAGGGGAGCCCCCACATATCAACCCCTCTCAGTCCATCAGTCACATGAGGGCTAAGAGCTTCCTCTTGTACGGGGGTTTGACATGACCACACAGCTAGGGTAAGGTGTTTCATTAACAAGCAATAGGGTCTAACTAGCTGCTGGATGGGGTTTTACACTGGATAGTTATGCTAGATTCCTGTTGGTTCGGGTATGTGGGTTGTAGGATGATTGTCCTGTGTTATATGGTTAATATCCACTTATAAAAGAGTACAACATGTGTATCTTTCTGGGTCTGAGTTAGCTCACTTAGGATGAGCTTTTTAGATCCAACCATTTCGTTGCAAATTGTATGATTTCCTTGTTTCTGATAGCTGAGTAGTATTCCATTAGGCAATATAATTCAAACAATTCAACTTTTAAAAAAATAAACAAAAAATAGTATCATTTTACCTTACAATAAACTAATACGTGCTGATTTCTGATGCTACATATTTATACATGTAGATATATGATTATTAACATCAGCATTTACTTGAAGCCATAAATATTAATAATATTTAATATAAAATATTTGTGAGCTTTTTATATTTTTCTATCTGTGAATATGTTTCATTAAAAATGCATTATATTTGGTGCCATACATACCATCTTGCTCTATAAAAGACTATAGTTATATTTTACTGATAAACACCCACAAGTTTTTTACCTACAGCTTTAATGGTACAAAGGATGCTTGTAGGTGTATCTACAACAGCAGATTGAATTCATATCTGGTTTTGTTAGACACAGATGGTGACTCCAAAATTTTATTAAAATATGCTTCTTTATTTGAATTTCTTTGGCTAATTTTCTTTTTCCTTTTAAAAAGGTGCATGATACAGTTGAAGTTATTAAATATTGACAGTTCTCAAATTTAGCAAATGAATCTTCTTTGAAGTAATTTTCTCATGAAAAATCATTCTCTGATAATAAAAAGTTATTATTTTCTAAGGGAAACTTTAAATGAACAGCAAATATTTAATCTATATCAGCAACTGCCTAAATAACATAGATTATTTAAAGGTACTGTAGGAGGCAAGGTGGTAAACTAGCATTGAGAAGGTTGAGGCAAGAGATCAGTGAGCTCAGAGCAAAACAGACTACACAGCTGAATGACAACCTGGTCTAAATAGTGATACCCTACTTGCAAAAACCAAACAAACAAAACAAAGCAAAGAATAAATATGGCACTGGACACAGCACATTTACAAAATTCTCTTTTTACTTCTGTCATCTTATCTTGAAAACAAAGCAATAACAACAAAATAACAGCAACAAACTCTATAATCCTTTAAGTTCATTTGACAGAGATATAAACTATTTGAATTTATTTTTTTCACTACTATTTTCAAGATCAAAGACTAAATTTGGCACTCTTAATCCCACAAATATAGTTTGTAGTTCTCAAAATTTACCCATGTGTATTAGTATATGTGACACTGAATTATTAATCACGTTCTCTACATATAAAGTAGTCACAACACACCCGTATTATTATGCTACAGAGAAGGAAAGTAGATCAAGGAGGTAGAATGGCACAATAATTTATTGGCAGTCATTTTTTGCAGACAATACAAGACCAACATCCTCTACATTAATTTCCTAAATCCAAGTGGTTTTTTTCATGGGTAAGAGACGAAAGGATGAGGAACCAGAGAAAGTTTTAAAATAAAAAACTGTAGTGGATGGATGGATAATGAAAGAATAATCATTAACAGAAATATACAACATTCTCAACTGGAATAGAAGACTGTGAACAAGGATGACAGTCCAGCTACAAGTGACCTTATTACTCAAAACCAGACAAATTTATAGACACAGTCTTAGATGGCATAAAGTCCAACTTTACCTGCTAGATGGAGATAGCACTAATTCCTTAGGCATGATGTCAAGCATCTTCAATTTAAAGATATTTTCCTTGGCCAGATTTACAGAGGAAAAATCTTCTCTGTTGTTCAGTTGGATGAGTTGTTCAGGCAATGTACTTTATAAGAGATGAATGGAAAGGATGCTGGATAATAGGAGAAAACAAACCCTCTCATAAAAGCCAGGATTTTCATCTCATAGACACAAAACAAACGAGCATTCAGAAATGAACAATGAATGGTTAGTTATAGACGAAGCAATTGAGCTACACACAAGGAAGAAAAGTTTTGGTAGTGACACCTTTTGGCTTCAAAACAGAGTCCCAACAGATCTAAACTATAATGCATCTGCTCCAAAGCTTAAATACAGCAGCTTCCATTATCACATAATCCAATATTCTTCCTAAAACAAGTCTAGACAGTACCAATCTGCTGAAGTCTGAAATATTTTTCTTTTATGATTATGAACCGACACAGAACAATGACATACTTAAAGCATTAAATTATATCCACACAAGAATTTTATTTCTAAAGGAGTTTCATTCTCTGTGAATTAAAAGTTGGCATGTCTACATGCAAAATCTACAAAATTCACTGTATAGTCTCTTTACTATACCCCAATTCTATCCACTCTGTTATATGTATGTTCTCAAAAGTTAAAAAAAATACACTCAAGTGTTTTTTTTTCCCATCGAAAATACTGTTGCAATGATTCTTGAGACATTTTGTGATTTAATGTCATGTTCCTTATTTGCAACACTGAGGACAACCAGAAATACCATATGAAATGTCTTAGTCCTCTTGGAAAACAAAAATTCAATTTGTTACTAGCTTATTAATTATCTTTTTTTTTCAGGGCTCCAGGATTGTGATCTGAAGGGAAAATTCCCCTGAGGTGGTAGGGGAGAGACAGAGGATGGAGAGATACAAACAGAGGAGAGACGGGGAGAAAAACAGAACTTTATACCTTAGCTGCATGTTGGAGAACAAGAAATAAAGGCAAATGAAAATACCATCTTTCAGAATATTAACATGATTCATATCATAACTATACCCAGCCAAACCCAGCTATAACGGTTTTAAAAATGAAAGAATCAGATGTGTCATAGATGATTTCAAGTACTGTACTCAGACCAAGAGGAAACAACACCTGATTTTACTTGGATCAATCTTCATAGTTTCCAGGTAGCCCCATAGAAACCTTTAAATACCTAGTCACAAAGCTTTGCAACTGAGAATTTACCAAGAAGTTACATATGCTCGCATTGTTTCACTCAGGGAATTCATTGCGGCTGTTTCTACAGGACTGAGGATCTATTTGCATTCTCCTCAAGTACCTGCCTACTTCCAGTGTTTACATGTCCAGCCTAACATAAACAATAGTGTCATTAATTTGGGAAAGCTATTTAAAGCTGTACATCACACTGAGCGTTTTGACATGTGTTTATTTATTTAAATCCTCATTGAGGTATTTTTATATACAGAAGATAGATATCGTCACCCCAATTTCATAAATGAAGACTGTGGAACAACAAAGCTGGCACAGTGTGACTCTGAGGGAGAATACAAGATCTCGGGACTCCTATTTTTGCATTCTTACCACGACATCCCTGTGATGCTAATCAAACAAATAAAGTAAGTAGTGAGAAAAAAAGTGAGGGCACAAATAATGGTTACGCACGTCTGTTTGTGCCAGGCACTCTGCTAGGCCCTTTGCATGTTTTGTGCCTTCAGCAGGACCAAGCAGTATCAGAAATTCTCTGTGTCCTTCAACTGATTAACTGTCGTAAAGCTCACTTACATGACTCTGGTTCTCAGAATTGTCAAGGTTATATTACTCACAAATATGGCACCAGAGGCTCAAAAATGCAAGTGGTTTGATTGTACAAGAAATCATACATGAACTCTGTGGCAGAATAAGAACATGACCTCAGGTGTCTGGCCCTAAAATAATTAGTGTAAATATGATGTGTAAATCATAAGCTCCACCCATAGGCAGCCAGAAACCAATAAATTAGCAGTAGATGAGAATTTACCCTCCAATACCTGTATCAGTAGTTTTAAATTTGTTTAAAATCAAATGTTTCCTATGTCTCTCTTAATCATAAATTGTTTGATTTTCACATTAGAATCTCTTAAGATACAATTCATATTTTATAAAAGGGGATCTGTAGATGTCATAAATGCCTACGATTTATGGTTAAAATTAGAATGGTTAAATTTTTTTCATAGTTAAAATGAAAAAAAAACTAAAATGAAGACTTTTGTAAATTTTAACTGTCTTTGCCCTAATAATTGTTCCAGCATTCAAAAAATTGAAAAAAAAAAAAAAAAAACAATGGCAAAATCTTTTTTTCTTTTTCTTTTTTTCCCTTTTCTTTTTTTGAGACAGGGTTTCTCTGTGTAACAGAACCCTGGCTGTACTGGACTCACACTGTAGGCCAGACTGGCCTCGAACTTACAGAGATCCATCTACTTCTGCCTCCCGAGTGCTGGGATTAAAGGTATGTGCCACCACGCCCAGCTCAGCAAGATCTTATTAATGAGGGAATCAGTAATCATACACAAGAAAAAGTTCGGTTATGAATCCCTAACTAAGTTGACTAAAATGAACTCTTCATGAATGACGAGGTTGGGTTCTAAAATTCACAATACAAAGTGCACCTTTACATAGACCTATGGAAATGCCAACTGCAGAACAAATTACCCTGCAGCTCAAATAGAGAACCAAGGATAAATATGATCAAAATCTGTAACGAAATGGCTAATAGGAATTTGCTAAATCCATACAGAGGAAGAATTGGATGATCATTTAAGTTTCAAGGAGAAAAAAAAAAGAAAAGATATCACCTCTTTTGAGAGTGTTATACAGACAAATGCAAGAAGTTGAACAGGCAGCTTGAGAATGTCTAGTCTTATGGATGATGTGGCTTTAATGAGGTTTGTCGATGCAGCTCTAGAGTTTAGCTATGATGGGAAATAGCCCTTTTCATTGAGGATGTCAATCCAGATGTTGAGAAAGGCACAATATACTATACTCCTTTCTCTGCAGCAGCACAGCCTCTATTTAAATGGATTGGTTTTCAGACCAGGATAATCTACTTCTGTCCAACACTCTCTGGCCCAAGGGAGCTACTTCCCATTCCACTCATCCTTCAGCTTTTCACCTGCACAGTGCCTCATGAACTCCAGGGACCATGCTCAGTCGTATTCCTAATGTCTGTCTCCAGCTTTTAGAACAGTCTCATATCTGCTGCTTAGCCAACTAACGAGAAAAGTTGAGTCAGAAATGTCTTCTTTTTTAATCCTTATTTAGTTTTCTCCTTTTACTTTTTAAGACAATAAATAGATTCAACAAGGTCTCCCCTTAGGCCAACAGACAGCACTTTTGTTTCAGATAAAAAAGCAGCTGAGTGCCGAGTCTTGAACTGTCTAGACAGTGTTCCCACTCAAGGGACTACAGGGACCAGGTAGGTTATATAAATAAGTCAAGTGTGTAGAGTGGAAGCAACGGGAAGTGGTAACATCTCCTGTAAACCAAAACATGCATACTCCCTCAGAAGTAGTTGATTTCAGATGTTTAAAGAAAACAGAAAAAAAAAAAAACCAGTGGGACACTGAAAATGTGAAGCAAAAAGATAACAAGAGGTCCAGTTTTTACCTTCAGTTATCATATGTACAACACAGCCTAGTCCCGATCAATATGAATGCAACCATATAGAGCCTACTAGAATTATGGAGGCAGCTTTCAACCCCCACACCTGCCCCATGCTTTGGGAGGCTTCCTAACCACTGGGAGACAGCTTTTTGTTGTTACTGTGGGAGTCATTTTATTGGGTAATTCACACGTATTACAACAGTCATGATTCAAATTTGATAAAGGTATGGCTCCTACCTTCAAATAAGTTCACAATGTAAAGTGGGGGCAGAGTAGCTCTGACAGTACAAGGGAATTCAATGTGGGTGTAAATAACGCAGTGGGTAGTGCCTCTAACAAACAATAATCACCCCAACTGTTGTGTGACAAAACTTCCTGAGTAGATAGCACACACACGTCTATTCACTTCAGATAGGGAACCAATGACAAACCAAAGAACTGATACCATCAAAGTCCACCTTGGTGTACCATATATTTTACTGGAGTTACTATGGGTTAAGAAAACAAAAGGTGGGGACCTGGAGTGCACTGCACAGCTTGAGGGCAGCTGATCAGGATGGAGAATGTCCCTTCCAAGAGATACAGTTGGTCTAAACCTCTCGCACACAAGTTGGCTGGTTTCTGCTTTCTTCCAGGAAAGTGTTCTGGTCTAGGTGTCTTTTTTTTTTTTTTCCAGCTTGGCTTGCTTGCCTTATCTGACTTTTAGCTTCTATTGCTTACTCTGTAAGAGAAGCCTACTGAATATGGTCAGTTTCAGGGACTTCCTGGAGCTACTTTGAGTCATTTACCTTCCTGCTTAAAGGGCTTCCTACAGGATGGACTGTTGCAATCTCAGAGGAAACTGTTACACAATACCACCCAGCTGTAAGGGCAGTATTCAGTCTGGGTTACTGCAGCACATTGTGTCTGTCCACTGAACCAAGTCTAAAGGCTGAAGAGTAGTTTGGTTGCCTAACTAACAAAATACTGGGAAGTACAGAAAAGTTAGTGAATGACTTCTTCAAGGTCACATACTAGTTAGTAGCAATGGCAGAAACAATATTGCGTGTGCTGTTCCTGTGCAACAGGTGCCTATATGTATCAGGGTGCACGTGCTTATGCATTTTCAAGCCTCAGGACATCCTCAGTACCATATAACTTAACTCACTAAGTTATATGAACAGTAAATAAGAATGGCCAGGCTCATAAATCAGGTGGTCTGAGGAGTTCATCTGTCTCCCAACCCACCTAGTCCACCTCCTACCCACCAACTCCCACCTCCGTGTTAGTATTAAAAGGTGCTGTCAGCTTCCTAGCTATTTAAAGTGGGTTCTGAGATCAAATTCAGACCCTCACTCCAGCAAGGCAATACCTACTGGGTCAAACCATCTTTCCAGCCTCAGAGGCTTTACAATTTTCCTACTGTTTTGTTTCAGGCCAATACACTGGCCAATAACTACCCAACCAAATTCATAGAGGACATATTCAGTGTGCTGTTGTTAAATCATACTTTATGATAAACAGAGTTATTCATTGTAGTTTTCTGAAGCTATCTTGGCCTAGTATGAGCGGTCAAAGTTGCTGAGTACAGCACAGAGTCCAGCCCTTTTGGAAATACTGTGTTTTAAGAACTTTGATATTTTCAACATGGAAACAACATAGCTTAAAGCTCAAAACATTTTCTTCCCTTTTTGTCTTCCACTAATGGGATACAATTTGGAACTAACTCCTGAGCTGAATACTGGAGATGGCAGTCTCTTCCATGGTTTATATGCTAATGTTAACATTTGTCACTTTTATATTTGCTCATTAAACTTCTAGAGATTCTTCATGATGAAAGGTAGGAAAAAGCTCCCCATGCCAAGATTCTGTCACCAAATAATTCTCAGGCTTCCACACTTGGGCTCACTTTTTTCTTGCCAAATCCACTCAAAGTCCTGTACCTTCTTCATCCTCTACTGTTGTTACCACACACTGTAAGGCTTCTTAACTCCTGCTCATTTACTATGTTGCATGTAGAATCACTGTTTAATCAAGATCATCTGACCTTTTTGTTGTAACTGGGATAATGAAGAAAATAGGCTATTACTGAAAAAAAATTTCACTGCTAATTACTATGCTCCTTTCTCTTAGAAAGTCAGAAGAAACGATACTGTGGGAAGAAATATCTGTAAGATATATACTAAGATATAAATTAGGAACATAAACTATAAATAAGGTTTGCATTGAAAATTCCTCTGAGGAAGGGCATTTATAGTTAACAGTGAAAGCACCAGTTAGAAAACCTTAGTGTTTTTATTATGGGCAGTTCTGGGTAATTGAAGCCATTCTCTCCTTGGGAGCCACATGTTATAGGGCAGAGGATAGGGTGTAAACCACAATTTTACCACAGATTTTATAAAACTGCACTTCCATATTCTAATGCCACCTCTCTTTTCTCTTTGTCTTTTCATTCTGGCTAAGGAACAGATGGTAGCAATTCAATGCCACAAAATTCACCACCTGCTCTTCCCATAAAAGTAGATTTCTCAGCAAGTACTCATCTCTGTATACTGCATAAAGGGCTAGGTGGCCAGACACTTTCAGGCCATGGGCTATGCTGACTTTGACACTCACTCTGAGATTTGTCTTCTTCAAACTCAGTACAGATGTTGGAACAGTGGCTCGCTTCTGCCATCTGGGAAAAGAACATCTATTGCATAATTTCCTCCAAATCGCATCACTGGGAAAGAGGGTTTCAGAAGAATACCAACAATCCTACTTAAATATTTATTTTCAGTGGCAAAACCATTTAAATTCCCCAACAGTGAATTAAATCTGGTCCTGAGTGGATCAAAATGTGTAATTAATCTCTGTCAGAAACAACAGTAGCAACGAAATTGAGAAGGGCTAACACTTAAGCTGAAAGTCTACAATGCATTTAACTGTATGTTCTCAATTATTCTCTAGAATACTCCTCAGAGGGCTTCATTCTCTCAGTTACAGATGAGGACAACTGAGATGTAGAATGAGTAAACAATGTACCCAAAGTGACCACAGCAAGGAAGACTCTGGGAAATTCAGGAACTGAAGCTCTAATCCACATTGTCATATGATGTAGCCTTCTAGAGAACCATCCAGTATTCTAAAGCAGACTTAATGTATCTTCAATTTACAATCCAAATTTACACATCACCTGAACACTTTAATAGGACACGATCCTACATAATCTCAGTTAATTGTACTTTAAATGAATAATATTTTTCTTGAAAATATCAAAATAACTGAAGGTGAGGCAATGTGAATATGAATGGAATATTTGAATGTGAAATGTCCCTTGTAGGTTTACGTATTTTCCTCTCCTGGTGTCTCTGTTTGGGGAGATTGTTGGAGCTGCTGGACAAATGTCCTAGTGGAGCTTACGGGTTGTAAGATAGCAGTTTGCCACAGACATTCTCTGGTTTTGATGAAGCCCATTCATAACCAATCACCTCAGGCTCCTGATGCCCAAGCCATTGTCAGTGTGAAGTGTTTGCAGCCAGCATAGGCTATTCTTGCTCTCAAACTGTGAGCTAAATCAAATCTGTCCTGAACATCCATCTTTCATGTGTTTTGTTACATACAACAAAGAAAAGCAAACAATGCAACAGTCAGTTATTCAAAACCTAGCTTTCAATTCTAAGTTTAACTTCTGCCAATGCAACAGCAAAATTAGTGTTGGCTTGTGTTACTCTCAAAATGTAGAATCCCTGTGGTGATCCGAGAAGTGTAAATCCAATCCAACTACAGAAATGTTAGATTAAGGCACTGCTTATTAATAAAAACCACAACTGCATTTTTTCACTTGAAATACTCCAAAAAAAAAAAGCCTGTCATGTAATTTTTTATAGAGACTGGAGGGCACACGTAGATACAAGGAGTTAGGATTTGTGTCATACGTGATGCAATTTTAACTTACAAGTCCCTTAATTTCACTCAAAACGTGAGAAATTATTTCACTTTACTTTCAACTTATAACATTTGAACTTAGTGATTTTCTCAATAAAAATTTCAATTTTCTACTAAAATCCAAATATGGATACATTAAATTTTAAACTCAGAATCATAAACTCTACCTTAAAAAATAACTCTGTGGAAGCTGGTTTAACATGAGTTGATTAGCATAGTTGGTGGCATAAAATATTTTTTAGTATCCTTTAATTTTCTCATAACTTATGAGAAATCAGGTATTTTGATTAACTCCCAAATATCCTTTCTTTCATATATGTGTTGAATTTGTTCTTTGGAAATTTCATATGATATATTCTTATCATAACTTTCTCATCCCCAACTCCTTCCAGGTCCTCCCCTCATTACCCACTCAAGGTCTGCCTTTTCTCTCTTAAAAGAAGAAAAGAACAAAACCACTAAAAGGAATGGAATCTCATCTATTTTGATAAACTACTGCAGAACATGGCACCTACCCTGGTGAGTGCTTGATATAAACAGTCTCAGTCCATTGAAGTGCTTGATATACACAGTCTCAGTCCATTGAAGAAGACGAATTTTCCCTCTCCCAGCAGCTATCATTCTCACGGAACTGTGAACTCACTCAATAAGTATCAAACACCTAACAAGCAACACATTGCCACTTGCAACTAAATTTAATATGTTTGTGAAGTTCTGTTGCTGCTGATTTTCCTTAAACCATCACACAAATGCACACCAAGCCTGGAAAACTGGAAGATTTATGTCTCTGATGGCATTGGCTTGTATAAGTACAAACCCCTCCACCATTCTAGCTTAAAGAGAATGCTAAGGTGCTTCATGCCATATTAAAAACAGAAATCTATCTCTTCCAGTGATGAATAACAGCTCTCCATACCAGTTCTGAGGAAGCTCACTTACATATTATTTCTGGGATGTCCAAGAATCCTGCTTCTGATGAACACACACATACACACACACACACACACACACACACACACACACACACACCACACATACACACACACACAAAGCAGGAAAGCAGTGCATATTTTGCCTTAAGTCAACAATCTCTGGAATGCTGGAGATATCAGCTCACAGTTCCAAAGAAGTGTTCTATCCCTTTCAAACTATATTAGTAAAATTTATGGTTGTTGTTAAATGTCACAACATCAGGTCTTATAAAGGACTAATTCACATGGATATACCACAGAGTAGATTTTATTTTGTGGGTTTTTTTTCAGTTATTTTAAAAACTAAAATACTCAGGAATCTTAATATTCTCATTGTTCATTAGAAAAGATCAAGAGTAGTTACACTGCTAATACCATTTTTAATACCAATATTTTTACATTTAAATATTTTTTAAAGTATCAGTATTTTTTAAAAAACATGGTAACAATCATTTCCATCAAAACTGGAAGAGCAATGACTTAGGCTGATCCAATACCACACAGTTGTGAAGAACAGAGGTGTATGTAAAGTTCATATAAATTTCACAATCTTATTTTAGCTTCTTGGTCATAAGCCATTTGTGTTTCTAGTCTGACTAGGACATTGAAAGGCTGGATTTGGTATCTATTTCTACCCCTTCAGAGAAGGTTCTCTGCAGATTTAGTAAGATGCAAAATATAATTTAAAACCTGTTTTTTAAGATATAAAAAGCACCCAGGAAGCACCATCACTTACTGTTCTCTTTCTTAGTATAGAATCAGATCTGCTTTGTAAGGAATATGCCTGTCACACAAATACATCACTTTATGAATGTCTGATGTGAAATACTTTTAAACTAGGTTTTGGTCATGTTTTACAAAAATACTACACATTAATATGATTACAGTTTCCTTCTTTTTCTCTCTTTTGTTTCAGCACTGCTGATTGAACTAGCTAAGCAAGAGCTCTAACAGTGAGCTCCGGGCCTTGCCCTTTGACAGGACAAAAGACAATGATGGAAATGGTGAAGAAACCCCTACCTCAAGACCCAGCCATACCACTTCTGGGTATCTATCCAAACGATTACTCACCAAGCCACGAGTACATATCCTCATCTATGTTCATAGCAGCCTTATTTGTAATAGCTAGAGACTGGAAACAACCCATATGTCCCTCAACTGATGAGTGAATAAAAAAATTATGGTACATTTACACAATGGAATACTACTCATCTAACAGAAATAAGGAAATCATGCAATTCGCAGCCAAATGGATGGAACTAGAGAAGCTCATCCTTGGTGAGCTAACCCAGATTCATAAAGATGCACATGACATCTACTCACTTTTAATTGGACTTTAGCCATACAGTACAGGATAACTATACTATAACCAATGCACAAAAAGGATCAGGAATATAGACTTTGTTACCTATTGATGGGACAATTTGCCCTAGTGGTGTTACCATGTAGGCCGCCAGTGCAACAGTAAGTTCGTAGCCCTCAATGACTGTTGAACTAAGAGGGGCTGATATGTAGGGACACTCCACATCAGAGGAATGGGATGGGTGGGAGAGGGAAGAGAGGGTGGGAGGGTGTAACTGAGAGGGGTGGAAAGAGGACACTATGATGGAGATGTAACTTGAATTAATACATAAACATTAAAAAGAAAGAAAAAGAAAAGAAACCCACAGAAAGGAAATCAGATGCTTGAGACAAGGTAAGCACGGGGCTCCGGATCCAGAGGGAATGCTTGCTTATGTACTGTATCTGCTTCCACAAAATGCAAGTGTTAAGACATTTTCATTGTTCATTGCACTTCTATGTGGCCTGCCTCTGGCAGCAGTAGCATAAGGACACTCTTGGTAGTATTAATTTCCTGGCGACAGCTGCAATTACTTCCGCACCTCTTCCCTCTAATGCAATCTGGAGTGTCGTAATCACTTCTCTCCTAATATATGTAGAATTTTGTGATTAGATACACGTGCACCTCTAGGAATGTCTGATTTCCAATAAACAGTGTATTAACTGTAAGGCAGTACAAATACTATTAGTTGTGTTGAAAATATTTATGTTCCTCCTCACAGCAGTATTCTCAAAAAAAAATTTAGCCCCTATAGAATGTAATCATTCTAGCAACAATATCCTGTATTTGAACTTGTGAACTTTCCTTTCACACAAAACACAAAAGTAGGCAGTGTCCTTGCACTCATGAGTGTGCAGTCCTAAATTTAGCATTGAGAGTTGTAATCCTTACTTCTGGATCTCTAACATTTAACCTTTATATATTATAACCTTTAAAGTGATTTTTAAAATTTATTTGATTTATAAATTACACAGTTCTAAATTATTTGTCTTGTGGTACCTCTTAAATAAACTAGGACCTGAGAGTGAATCTGCTTATGTAAATAAATTTAATACTGATTATTTCTTATATACAGAACAGTCTCTCTGACATGGTATTTTGAAAGGAAAGCTGGAAGTTGGGAGAACAGGTTTTTCTAGCATTAGTTTGCTGTGTTACTTTGGACATGCCACTTAATTTTTCTTTGTCTCAGAATCTTCATCTGTATAACAAGAGAGAAAATTAAATGATTTATAAAGGTTAATGTCACCTTTCAAGTCTACCACCTGATTTGAATTTTTTATTCAGATGAATTAAAGTGGCAAGTCCATAAATCATCTTTGAGATACAATGTGATGGTTCATGTAAGGTTTTGCTGGAAGGGAGGCAGGGACCTGCATCTTGGTTTAATTTTTAAAAAATAGCTCTAACTAAATCTAGAGCGAGTTGAATCTGACAGCTTGTTCTGCAAATGACACTATGACTTGAAGGAAGCATTAGGCCATATTTGGAATGCATCTGAGGCAGCAAAGCAAAGTAGATTTTATTATGGCTTAATTCAATGCTGTGCTTCAGAAAAATCACAAATCAGTTTCATTAAATTTAAACACAGACACATTTAAAACTTGGCAAAGATGATAATGAAAAATGATCATTTCTCTACCTAGTGGTACAGGCGCTCAACAAAGTTCCATGATAAGATGTAACTTACTCAACCCTGAAACAAGTGGGTTTAAGTGCATGCTGGTCAAACGTTGCAAAATCCGAATCAGATAATTCTGTCCCTTTTAAATGTCCCTTCTTTAAAAATTAATAAGAAAATATAAAGGTGCAGACAAGAAAACAGGAAGGAGAATGGAAAACGCTAACAAAGAGTGTATGCTACTACATATTGGAAAAGAATGTCTGAATTTCCATTCCACCTTGATGCTTTAATTAAAATTACATATACAGAAGATACTCCCCAGCTGCCAGTCCAAAGTTTGTAATGAACAGAGAGACTTACTGCACAGTCTCTTATCATTGCAGCTCCCTTGGGGACAAAAGTATCGATCTCTTTCATTGAATAAATACTAAAGTAACAACAGGAATCCATTATGTCTGACCTAACAAGAATTCTTAATTGAACAAGATACTGTCTGAATGCCCAAGGAAGAGTGGATACACTATCACTTTCTTCTCTCTCCTTAAAGCTGTAAATTTAAAGGACAAATAATGAATGAATTACCAAAATTACCTACTTCCAAAGCACTCCCAAAATAGCACTTACTAGCTGAAAACAAAGTAGCTATTATCTTCCCCAAAATTTGATCATTTATTTTCCATTGTTTAAAAGCAATGAAGTTATGGTAGCAAGTAGACATTGAATAAATTTTATGTATGGCATTAGTAGAAGAAGTTAAGATAAATTCATTAGTTCTTCAAAAATCTCAGATAAATAGCTCAGATCCAAGAAATGTTTAAACTTTATAAAGCCCTAGCCAAAAGAAGCCCAGGAAAACATTTATTCAGCTACATGAATTAGCAAAATAAGGAGGGACACTTCTGAGGGCAAGTGCTGTATTCTGCTACAATACATATATGGAAATTTGGATCTAGAGGAAGTTAGATTTCTCTAGCTGCAATTGTGCTTTTTGTCTAAGATACAAGGTTTTATAACTGGTATCTGAGAAGAGGGTTAGAGAAGACAAGAGACTTTATTTTCACATTTCTGGGTCTGACATTACAAAAATGGCAGCATCCCTGCTGACCCACTTGTAACATCCACTCATCTTAAATGCTCACTTAAGCCTGTGTTGTTATACCAATGGCAGCATTTGAGTTAACGAAAATCATGAGAAGAATGAGAAAACTTGATACAAGTACAAGTGAATCAAATCCAAGACAACCCAATTCCCCCAAAATGCAGAAGTGAGAAAAAGACAGAGAAACTCCAACAATTCTGCCAATCTCTCAGTCCGTGAAGAAGCATGGGTGTGCCAAGAACTTGGCATTACAGATACACATGCTAGAATGTGAGGCTTTTAGTCCTGCTAAACTGTGTCTGCGACCTTCCTTAAGAAAAAAAAAATTAAATGCTCAGGAATGACATATATAGCACTGTCAACCAATTCTCTACACACTAATAATGTTTATAGGAAAGATTATTAATCATACATTCCAGTAGATTTAAGTCTAATATTCCACCTAGGACTATAAATTATTTCAGTTACAGAACTTGCTTGAGTCTCCTTATTGTAAACTTTATTGATATTTGTTTAATTATTTGGGAGGTACCCACATGTCAAGATGTGCATGTAGAGGTCAGAGACCAATTATCAGGGACCATTTCTTCCATCCACCATATTGGCCTCAGGGACAAACTCAGTTGATCAGACTGGCACAAGCATCATTGTCTTTATGAACAATGTAAATCATATTACAAAAATTTAGAAAAATATTAAACATAAACTGAAATGATTTTAGTAGTATCCCAGCACATTTTTATCATAAAAAATGATAATTATGAACAGTAGGTCTTCACTAAGTTTCCTATAGTTTAATTTTTATATAACAATGACATGTGAGAGTTAGCCATGGGTTCCTGCTGTTACTGAGCTATTCTAATTTAGATCAAAAAGATGTTTGTCTCTGGTGGAAAATACATTTGGAAGAATGAAGAATAATAGTAAACTCTAAATTATGAAAATTAGAAAATCACTCACTCCAAATTCTTACTCCTATATACTGTTATGTCTGAAAGCTCTACAGAAATTCCTGTAGTACTGGATAGAGGAACACAGAAAAATATTTTCTACCCCAAATGCTGCTCATAAACATCAGGTAAGGGTATAATGAGTCAGTGCAACATATGAAATAAAACTATCCTCAACTGAAATCATGTAAAAATTGAATAGCTTTTTCTTAAAGAACCACCTTCTCCATATTAAGCACATCCAAATAAAAACCATGTTGGCTCTACCTTATGAGCTTGTATGAACATATTTAACTAAGTGCATTTTTAGACTTAATTTTGTGCATATGAGTATTTTACCTACATATATGTATACCACATTCCTAAGAAGGTTAGAAGACATAAGATTCTCTGGAACTAGAGCTATGGATGGTTGTCAGCCACCATGTGGGTGCTGGAAACCAAACTCAGGTCCTCTGCAAAACTCTGAGCCATCTCTCCAGTCCCAACATTCTAAAAATTAGTATATTAGTACATCTTAGAAAAGCTTAGAGGACCAGTTCTCTAGCTAAAGGAAAGGAATTCCTTTAAAGCCAAAAAGATCATAAAATGAAGACCCAATTCCAGGTTCAGAAAAGCTCTAAGATAAACACCTCCTGTGTAATAGTATAGGCAAGAACAGGTCGTGGAGGCAAGAAGGCCAGAGAGCCTCCAAGAACGGAATCACTGTTAGAATCATGACAGATACATTATCTAAAGTGGCAAAAGTTACTGGTTAGTTTGTTATCAAGTTGTATCTGCCTGAATAAAAATTCTAGAGATGCATAAAGACTTTAATTTAATGTAAAAAGCTAACACACAAGGATTTCATATTAAATTTATATTACCAGAGGGAATTTTAAAAAAATATATCAATGCATATTGACATGTGCATTTTGCAAGGTTGAAGGAAGAGACACATTCCAAAAAGCAAATTTTAAAGTCTATAATTTTTAATGTTTAAATTGGATCCAAGGTCAAAATGTCATCAATTGAAACTAATTTTGCACATTATCTTACTCTCTGTGCCAGGGTCTCCCACTTTCTGGAAGTAACTGACCTCCACAATATACTGTAATGCCTTTATCAAAAAAAAAAAAAAACCCAGCTCAATTCAGTGCTTTCAGTCAGTTATTCTTCATTGCACAAGGCCATAAATTTTAAAACTAGCCTATGTTAGCCAGTTATCTCATTTTTAAGCCCTAAGAATAGTACTTAAGACATTAGACTCTTTAATATTTTATTGTACACAGCTTTTACACATGGAGATTAGAGGTTGTTTACAACACAGAAATAAACCCAGTACATTCTTCTCTTGGAGTTCAAAGCCCCATGTACTTGCCTACTCTCCTCCTGTTAATTGGACCAAAGAGATTAAAAAGTAACTCCTGTTATTATAGCAAGGAGTTAAGAATATAGAATTCAAAGCCAGAAACATCAGTTGATGCAAATCCTGCCACAATGCAAGAGAAACGCCCATATATCAAAACCATGTGGGCAAGGATCTGAATTGTGCAGAAGATGATAAAGGTCGTCAACAGAAAATGAAGTTTCTCTTATCAAAATCCAGTCTTCACTACTAGTTTTCAGCATGTTTTTCCTTGGTAGACTCTAATTTCTCAGAGGTTCTGAAGTATTAATGAAGTTGACAAAAATAGTAAAACCCATCTCAAGTAGCCTGTGCATGCACAGAGTTGCTACTAGTTTGTCTCCTTGTTTGTCCCTTTTGCGGTGCTGTGGACAAACAGCAGGCCCTCACGTGTGTGCTAGACAAACACAGTAAAGCTGAGCTGTGTTCCTATCCTGAAAATAAGTATGTTTTGAGACTTTGAGATTTCCCTCAACCTTCCCACATTTAGCTATGAAAAGCCTGCTATTCCACTACTTTCTTGTCATGTATTGGTAGTGAAAACTACAGGTGTACAGATGACAGCCTACACTCATGAAAGGTGAGACACCTCTACTAACTGCATGGTTAATCAAGCCTTCCACCATGCCCACCGTAGCTTATTCTAGTGTTTACTCCAGAGGTTATATACACAATCAAGTATTGTTTCCAGACATCCCCTATACTTGCAACACAAGTGCCCTTTCTCTTCTTCCACATTCCAGAGAATGCAAAAGACAGAATTTCAGTACTTACACTGCTCACCATAGGTCAAGAACATAACTCTACATGTAATTCTCCATTTTATTAGGAAATAGTAAATGTGATCACATTTCCTAATACGTTCATAAACAATAGCTGCCCTCATGGGTTAACAACTTGACACAGAAAGCAAAACTTTATATAATATGCACTGGATTTAATTATTTTATTATGTACATATATAATATAATATATATATATATATATATGACGGTAGAAAGGAAAAGAAGAATCTGAATTTCATGTTATGCACACAGCATTCTTCAGAATTCATGTGTCTCAAAGGTCTTTTCTTATTGCATTTTTCCAAGCGTGTAATTACTCTGAACAAAATCTAAATCTAGATTTTGGTTCTTTACTACATTTGGCTATCTGTGATTCTGACTGTAGGGAGGGTAGTTTAATAAAAGGTTAATTAACGCAGCTGTGGCCTACATGGAACATTTTCTAGGTTAAGATGATTTCAGTACAGCTCCCTGAAAAAAAAAATCAGTTGACTGGAATTCTTGGCTTTCTTCCTGGCAGTTTCTTGAAAAGGTTACCAGCTTAATTGAATGAAAGCAGAGTCTGCAACCATCAACAATTATCTATAGAGCAATACTTATTATTAGGCTGAATAAAATCAAAGGTAGAAACTAACCACAATTATTTATGGAGCAGTTTAATTCTTAATACTGCCCAGATTAAGTGCATCTGTCACTACTGTGAGAATTTCCTAAAAATCTAGTTTTTCTTGGCATAAAGACATTCCACAAAGGTCTACACGTGTGAACAGTCTACTAAAAATGACTATTTATTTAGAAACTATCACAATTAAATAATTAACCTGAAAGAAATGAGAATATCTACACAAAACTTATAATTCATTTCATTTTATATTTTATTCACAGCAATAAAGCCAACACATATCCTGTTTGGTGTAGTCTAGTCATGACTTTATGATGAGTGTGCTCCTTGCCATTAAAATATTTCCATCTACTTGGTCCATCCCAGAAACGCTCAGTTCATTTGGAAAGTGAATGTCCACAAATGTACATGTACATGTACAAAATGTGAAATGACCAAATAACATAACCATGGTGCCACTGCACAGGGAGTCTCAGCACACAACATACATCATTTAAGTAAGTGTTTTCTGTTGAAACCACAGCATAGACAATCCAACTCTAATAAGTTTTAGAAGCATGGATAATTTTCCTATTACACTGGGCTTAATTTATTTGTTTTAAAACATTTTCCCAAGCTTACTCTATTAACGATAACTACTCTATAACAGTTATTAAAAGGATTAAGTCCCAGCCACTGGGTCTTTCAACTTTGATAGCAGCTTAAGATCTTGAATGCTACCTAAATCTAAACATTTCTTAAAGTCTAGCTTAGTAAATTAGATTTATCTTTACAGCAACGCTCGATTTTTATTAAATATTCTACATATTCTAAAGTTCATTTTCATATTTTTGTATTTGATAATGCTATCAAACATATATCAGGAAACATACAGTAGAAAATGAATAGAAGAATTGTTTTGTCACTAGTTTGACCTTTGTATAACTTAAATATTTACAATCTGTCTTTAATGACTAAATTAACCAAGACTGAATTCAACAATATTTACATAACTAAAATGTGGTTTTCATATTTTCCTGCAGTCCAGAGTCATCTAAATATGAGAAATTTCTAACGTATCTATACATTAGCTTCTAAAACTTCTTCTAAAACCTTCCTTAAGGTTAGAGCAGAGATATTTTTAAAGATACTTCTAATGATTGATTTTTCAGCAGTTTTTAAAATTTTTAACAAATGGTATAAATCCATCAAAATACAAAAATATGTAACTCAGTCCACATTATTCAAAGTCATAAAAGACAAGAGTTTTTGATTACCTGATGAAATAGTAGAAATATATAATTTAAGATGAAACTAGAGGGAGGAAATCAAAGTCCTCAGTCCTATTTTCTCTACTAAAGGTAAGTACTCTTACCACTGTTCATTATAGACTAGTTAAGAATATGTACACTCAGAGCCCAGAATAGGGAAGATGATGTTGTGAAGTCAGAGAAGTTCTGGCTGCCTTCCTACACAAGCTCAGTTTAGCATGAGACCTAACAAGGGTGATGACTAATATACACTATTCAGAGACTGTAAAAGTAAATGTCACCCATCAAAAAAAAAAAAATGTCAGGAGTAGAGAATGACATGGTAGTGATTTTCATACTTGTTCTTGATAAAACTAAAACGTACGTGAGATAAAGGTAGCATTTACTGAGAAAAAGATTTCTAGTAAAGAAATTCAGACATTGAGCACTCTGGATTTCACACAAAATACATTAAGACATATAAACTACATATATATATATAATACATATACATGTTTTATGTATGAATAATGTATAATAAAGAAAAATATAATGCTATAGTCAAAGAAGGCCAGCCATACCACATGGTGTGACACTGATTTAAAAATGGGTCTAGCTGTTGTAGGGCTGTGATCTCTGTTTTACCAATGTAGTGTCACCTTTCCTTAACGTCTCTAGCATCTCTTGAAGTCTGATGTGTAGACTGGCTGAACTCAGCTCTTTGAACGAACAGTATCCTAAGCTTTGTGTCTTCACATGTGTTCCTTTCTGACTTTGTCTTTATTCTTTGTATGACAAAATGTACAGTCTTTCAGAACTCATTATACATATTAGTTCTGTTGAATAGCTATGCTGTCTTTTTGCTCTCTGGTAGGCTTACATGTCCTTGCATGCTACGTGTAGTATTTCATCATAATTCCTTAATCATCTGCCTTGCCTTCAGGACCACAATACGTATACTCAACCAATTGCAAAACATCAACAGTTTGAGTCCTTAATACCTTCATGTAACTTTCTCTTAAATTGGAGTAAAGATATGGTTTAATTGTTTAACATTAGAAAGCTTCTAAACAGATCTTTGAATTCAAGTCAGTCAAATGTGCTGACGTATATTCAAGCTAAGTTATTCTGCCAAGTACTTTCAGTGAAATCTGTTTAAACTTTGTGTAACCATGCTTATGTTCCCTTATATAGATATGAAAACAAAATAACATTAAACAGTTTTTCCAAAGGCAGAAAGACACAAAGTCTTCAAAGTAATATTCAATGCCACACTATGGGTTGTCACACTCTGATCTCCCCATTGCACTCTACTCCTAACACAAACTACACTCTTTAGTCTCAATGTCTGCTATCATTTATGAACAGGTAAATTAAGCAATGCCCACTGAAAAAGAAAATGGAGATTTACACAATTCTCTACATTTAAAAATGTCTTGACTAAATGTTGTAATACAGGAAAACACCAGAGGATGCAGGTCATTTAGCCTTTATCTGGTCTATCTGTCACTCACAAAATCACCAAACTACTATGCTTCAAATACTCTGCAACCTTTTTGTATCTTTAGTGGTTTTTTCACTCACAATTTTAAGCTATCTAAAGCATACTGCTCTCTTCTGCTCGTCATCATATATGGTAATGGATATGGTATATTTATCTTATATTTTGACACAATCATAAATGTGTCATAGATACAAGTAAATTTTGAAATTCCAATTTTGTACTTCTTTGCAAGTCTCTGAAGCCTCTAGTACAGTCTTAGATATCAAATGTTTATTCAAATGTTTTCTAAATTGATTCATAAAGTCATGATTTTTGAAACTTCAGGGAAGGGAAATCTCTTTTTTTAATTTATTTATTTATTGCTTCAGGTTACATCTCCATCATAGTGTCCTCTTTCAACCCCTCCCAGTCCCATCCTTCCACTCTCTACCCCTTAACTCTTCCATCTCACTCCTCGGGAGTGGAGTGTCCCTACATAACAGTCTCCCACCCCATTTCAGCAGTCATATGAGGGCCAAGAGCCTCCTCATACACTGGGAGCCTACAAGGCAGTACTGCTAGGGAAAAGTGTCTCATTGACAGGGAGAAAAAAAAAAGTCGATGTCCATGTTCCCTTTGGTGCATTGGTTGTAGTATAGATATCCTGTAATATATGGCTAAAATCTGACTATAAGTAAACAGATGCCATGTGCATCAGAAGGGAAATCTTAATATGTCACAAGGCTGCGTCTGGGAAGCCTACTTGAGTCTGGGATGATTTGCATAATCATAAATGATAACTGGATAATAGAATTTCCAACTCAATGTAGTATTTTAGCATATGAACAAGTACAAATGAAAAAATGTACAGGTGTTGGAGAAAGATGCAAAGCAACCCTTCCTGGGCTTCCTTATTTCAGTAAGGCATTTTCTGGGGATTTCAGAATTGAATGTGAAACTGTCTCACAGTACCATGAGTCTTCAAGCTGCACAAATACCATCAAGACAATGTAAAACTCTAGCCATAGGAAAAATTTACTATGTTTAGTTTGCTTGGAACCAGGAAGAAATCTAACCAATTCTGAATAGTAATGATTTTCTTTAGCACTATTATGCTATTCATTTTGATTTTCTAGATGATGTTTTGACAGTGAGAGGATATTGGCGGAAGATGTTACTGGAATATATGTGGCATGAGTCAATTTTAAGAGAAACCCAACTGATGGGAGATATGTAATTAGCCATATTAATAAGATAAGGCTAATTAAGCTATGTTTTAACTTTTTGGAAAAATGAATAAAATAATCTTTAAATTTAATTTCATATAAAGTAATGATAATGTAATAAAATAATATTTGACTTATTTTTACTTCAAAGCCAAAATACAGTGAAATTTCTGGGAAATTAAATTTTAATACTTATCTTTCCACCCCCTAAAAGTACCATCCATACTATACTTTTCCTGTACTACCATGTTTAAGATGTCTATTGCCTAGAAATTCCTAATCAGTTTGAAAATGTTGCTTGCTTCATGAACATAATAGGCTCATCTGCCTATACAACATATACTTGTTACCAAAAGATGGTTTGAAACACCAATGAAACACAGCACTAGTTAAAAATTATAAATTTTCAAGCTATTGTTTTAAATCATTTTCTTTCTTCTCTCCCAAAGTTGGAAGCAACAGGATTTTTGTCCTGTAATGTGTTGGCACAAGATGAATTTCTTGACATTATGATCTATCATGAACTACAAGGATATTAGTCACAGGAATGAAAATGTGCCCATGATCGACTCTGGAATATGGATTTAATAAAAAATACCAAATCTCAATCCTCAGGAATTCAAGATACTGGAAAGGAAAATAAAAGTAATAAATGTATTGACAATAAAAGTGTTTCTAAGAACTATCAGGAAAATTTGTCATTGGTTTTATGGAATATACATTAAGATTTTTTTAGGACACTTTACTGCTCAGATAGAAAATATGGCACTGTAAATTTTCATATGTTGACTGATGATAAAGTTTGTGGGATTTGTGTATGTGGGCATGTGCTTGTGTGTGTGTGTGTGTTATATGTACAAGAGGACCCATGTACAAGAAATGAGAGAATCACAGCAATGTTAGAACCTTTGCAATAGTAATACTGAATTTAACTTTTCAAAGGCAAATTCTTTATCCATAAACAAAAGTCACAGATGATGAGACCACAGGCAGCCAAATACACTTTGCTTTAGCTGTCTTTATATGTTTAAATTGTGATTTTTAACCCTTGAAATCTCCATAGTTTCTTAGAATTTATAAACTCAATTTATTCCAAGACTATATATAATAGATTGCAAATATTAATATAAAGTGAATCATTGGCTATAAAAAGTAAAATGGTGATTTCTTGTTAACTTGTTATTTACTATTACATAATATTTGATAAAAACATATAAACAAATAAAAAAGCCAATACATGAAACTTTATCTTGAAATATTTAAATAACATTCTTAAAGTGTCAAACACTATTATTGGATCATGTGCAAGGAAAAATAAATGATAGTAATTTTTATTACTAGTGTAAAAAAGGAAAAACTCTTCTGGTTTTATGAAAATGTTGTCAGTTTTGGATTTACTACTAAGTTCTCTACCACCTAAATTTAAAAACAAAGCAACAGAAAAAAACAATACAGCTTAATGCAATAGTCAAAGTTATGCATAATAAAAAAGATGCACATATTTTGAACGTAATGATTTAGTAGTGTAAGATTACGCAAAGCATAAAAAGGCAGCTAAAATATTAAAATTAATGGTTATGCTATCTCTTGCGAAGACAATGACCACCTGACAACAACCACAGCAAGGTCAGTAAGAGGAAGGTGGAAAAAAATTTCCTGTCCTCATGGATCCACCATGTTTTATTGAATGACTTACAAAATAGACCCAACAATAAAAGTTAATACATGAAGGTACTAAAAGACTGACCAGGAGCACAAAGAATAAATGCAGGGTGACTCAATCAACAGCATTTTCAACTTGGAAAAAGAAAAAGTGGCAAGGCCTTGAAATTAGCAATAGAAGGGTTTAAATTCTTTTCTTACATGCTTCTGTAACAACTTCCTAACTAGCTATGATTTGTACAGTTCTAGGAAAGAATTTCCAGCTGGCTCTGTGCTATCTTGGTTAATGAACCACAGGTTAATTCAAATGAAGTAGTGGGAAATGCTTAGCATTGGGATAATGAGTGACAGTTCTGAGTTAAAGTTAAAAGACTAATCTGCCATGCATGTGATCAGAACAGGCAATCGCCCCTTCACTCTTGTTCTGTATAACAGAAATGCTGATCTAAAAATAAGTGTGTTTAATAGACACTCATGAAAACACAATGAAACAATTCTCATCTGTCCCTCAGAGTATAAAAAAAATGTTATCAGCAAATATAATTCTAACTTTTCCAAACATATCAGAAACACATAACAGGAAAATGAGGAAGATAAATTTCACCTAATTTCAACAAGGTAACTGGCAGGATCATTTATGACAATGTTGTCTGTGAAGTAAAAGACACAGAAATCAAATCTAACAGATGTGCTATGTCGAGTATTTGCCAAAGTTCATTTATTGAATCCTAGGCCTGTTGATGAGAATAGAGCTATGGGAGGTACTGCGTTTATGATTTGGGGTATGACCTCCAAGGGGATATGAAACTCAGACCCTTCCTCTACCTACCTTGCTTTCCCCTCAAGGTAAACATTTTCACACCTCCATGGCTGCAAAATGTGCTGCTTTGTAGCAGGAAAAAGGCAATGAGGCTAATGATAGACTGTACTAAAAACCAACCCAAAACCCAAAAAGCAAGCAAACAAGCAAGCAAGCAAACAAAAACCCTTTCTCTTATAGGGATTTATCCTAGGTGTTTCACTATCAGAAATCAAATATAGATTATTAATGAAAGAATGAGCTGGATGATTCCAGAAACTCTAATGTATGAGGCTATAAGTACTGTGACTTCTAAGAGCTGCTTCATGACAGATTCTGATAATAAGAGAATTTTCTGCCTCGGGAATTGGAAAGAAGGGAAAAACAACAACTGGATTATCAACCCAGACTTCCTCCGGTGGCAAATGAGTTAATAGGCAGACTGTGTCATTCTAACAGTCCATAACTCCATCTTTTAATGTATGGGTCACTGTATTTTTGGTATAATTGAAGCTAATTTCCATATATTATGCATTCCATTCTTTCATAATATAAAAAGTATAAGAATATTAAGAAGCAAAAAAAAGAATATTAAGAAGCAATAAGAAGGTCCAGAAATTAAAAGGTAATAATGGAAGTCAGCAGTGCTGAGGTATACATTGGATCAGATCAAGAGCAAGAGTAATGCTTAAAAAGAAACAAAAAAACAGACTGAATAAATAAATTAATTGGACACGATGGCACATTGCTACAATCCTGTCACTCAAGAGGCCAAGGTAGTGAAATCATAAATTTCAACCACATAGAGCTTCCCAGCAAAATTCTGAAAGGTGGAAAGGGGCAGGTACAAAGAGTTGAAAGTGTGGATGACCAGGAGATCATGTTAATTCTGGATGCCTGCCAATGTAATGTTGGTACAGGAGATAAAAATTAGTTTATGAACTTAAAATGCATGGTGGAAGCTGCTTGATTACTAAAGGGACTTTTGTCAAAATCCAGGAATAATTATAGTTTCCAGGCATGTTCACACTTGTACAACTCTGCAGTTTAGAGTAAGTGGAAATCCCCAAGAGGTGAGACCTGTACCAGGGAAGGATTCCATGATTCATGACTGAATATCTGTCTTGCAAAGCAAAAGGGTCAGTGGTCTTTCTCTCTCTCTCTCTCTCTCTCTCTATCTATCTATCTATCTATCTATCTCTCATTTGTGTGTGTCTCTGTCTCTCTGTGTCTCTCCTCTCTTCCTCTCTGTTTTCTTCCTCTCTTTCCTTCAAAATTTAAAATTTGACAAATAGCATTGAATAGATGGAATATTTCTTAGAGAAAGTGTGGATTTCTGGTTTATAAAATGTGATCTCTGGATCTGGAGACAGGAGCACATTATCTACCTTACTCATTAAGGGCACATATTTGAGGCTTCAGAATATAAGATTCCAGTTTCACCAATATAAAGGGCAGACTGACCCTCATCCAGAAACAGGAGTGAAAGGTAAGCTATGTTGTCAACCCTTCTCCACTGGGCATTCATGCAAAGATTCTGAATGGAAGTGATCTCCTACAGCTGGGAAGAAAAGTACCATGGGGTTGGACAGTGGCTAAGACAGGAAGGGCTGATGGCAGAAAAACTCCCTTTTTGGAGCCACTGATAATAGTGATATCTCTCAATGGTCTTCACTTTGACAATGACACTGCTTAGATTCTGAATTATGCTCGGTTAAATACAGAATTAAAAGCTTAATTTTAGAAAAGTATTCAGATACAAAATCATAGTGATTTACAGCTACAAACACCCTTGAAGACCACTGGCTCAACTCTAACAGATGTAAGAATTAAGACATTTAAGGACAATTTTTCAAACCTCACCATAATTATAAATTACAAAATGATGCTGAGATATTCTGAAATAAACTGAGGAAACTCTAAGCCAAGTGGTATTGATTGGGAAGGTCTGGTGTATATATATATATATATATATATATATATATATATATATATATATTCGATGAAAAGTCACACACATCTGAGTGAACTGAGCATATAAATATTGTTCTGCCAAAAACTAGGCTCTTCTTTATTCTGCTGGCTCTCAACCCTGTAACCTAGCAAGGAAGCTTTAATGAATACCCATGGGGAACCTACAGCACAAAATATTCTCTGGCCTATTTGGAAATGAGACAAGAGTCCCTCTTGGAATTAAATCTTTGGTGCAAAGATTTTCCTGTCTTTTCTTCCCAGCAAATAAGTATAACGTTCACCACTAGAGAGACAACAGCAGTTACTTCCCTCCAATGAGTAGACTGAGGAAACACCCATGAGGTTTGAGACAGTCAGGGAGATAGATAATGAATGTGCTATTCATAGTGCAAATACAAAAGTAAGAACCAAATAAACACTGAATCTCTGCAGTTTGGGATATCCAGTTCCACAAAACAAGAAAAATAAAGTCTTATGCATGTGTCACAATCATTAACATGATTTTCCTACAGCTGCAAAATTCTGACAGTTAACTTTTGATTGCTAAGGAAGAAAAAAATATTTGCCAATCATCTTTAGGCAAACATCCAGAAACCTGTAGACCCTGTTTAAAGGTCCAGCTAGGTTTTGAGAAATCGGTGAGATTCTCCAATGACTTTCACAGCTAGCTCACAGAAATGTTAGTGTAAGAAGTTCAGTCTGAAATGAGTAACAAAAGAATTATGTGTGAAGTGCTTCCGCCTCCATGCCCTCACCTCCCTCTGAGTGGAAGCGCACAGAGAAAAGATAAAGTTACGCTGGTAATTCAGATCACTTTTAGAAACCTATTCATGCAAGATGCTCAAGTATGAGGTCACTTGATCCCATTGGTAGTTAATAAAAAATCGGAATTCCGCATGTTATGCAAACAAATTTCTTTTAAAACTGGTTAAGAGAAAGAGCGATAACAAACTTAGTGAGCAAAAGAGAGTAGCATCTAAACATGAATATATTTCCTTTTGTTTTTGTTGTAAATATGTTTTTAATAAAACTCTTGATGCTATAATAATAGCATCATTTAAAAAATAACTATCAAAACTATCAGTAACTCTATCCAAGAAGGTAATTAACTTAAGGAAGTTTTAAGACAACTGAAATCCCAATCGGAAACATCGAGGACACAGAGTGAAAAAGTGAACTATTAACTGAGTCTGATGGCATCGTGCAGCATCCAAGTAAATAATACGGATCAATTTGAAAAATTAATGAAGCACTCACATCTGTATAGAATTGTAACTACTGCCCTTAGCATTAGATGAAACGTAAGAACAGTCAATCACTCCCATAGAGAAATTTAAATCACTTAAATATTTCTTTATAATAAATTTAGTATTAAAAATGTGTTTATCAAAAATAAAACAAATGTATTAAAATCCTTTTTGTTTTTCAAATCTTTAGAGAAAACACTTATAGTGATTAGGTAGTGATGCACTGTCAGTAAATATAATGACAAGAATTAAATGCTCATTTCATTCCTTAGCTCCTTTAACCTAATGAATACTTATAATGGTCTTGCCTGTCTGGTACTGTACAATGCACTTTAAAATGGGTAATTTATTCTTCACTAAACTTATGAAAATAAACTTAGGAAAGAAACATAAAAAATAAAATTTATTATTTTATTTAAATAATAAAACAGGAAACTTACATAAATAAAAAATAGTGTTGCCCCCATGAGACCTAAAATAATTTTTCAAGTTAAAAATAGTAGTAATCTTAGATATGAGTGTGTTCAGTCCCAAGATTAACAAGAATAAAAGCTAGATTGATATGCTTTTCACTAAAGACTTTAACTTCCTGCCGGTATCAGATGAACAATGGATAGAGGATATTATATTTTTCAAAGTAATTTATGGGAAAAAATTCAACTTAAGTGGTGTTTGTTGTACTCATTCTTGTCGAATGAGCAGAAGGAGGAGCTTGGTGTGTCTCCAAGGTGTCTTACACTGGACTCTCCTGGTGAAATCAAACTTTTATGTTCCCCTCTGCTTCCATCAGCAGGATCCTGAATGTTCCAATGAAGAAAATATGGCAGATATGATGCTATGAGTTTTCTGACGGGAATTTATCAAATATCATGCATTTTTGTGGTCACCTGGAATTACAGCTCTCTAAATGTTTCCTCTTCCAAACAGAGCTGTCAAACTAGTAGAACTCCAACGCACACAGAGAGATCTGATGTACATACTCTAATCAGCTCAACCTGGGTACAGTCCTTACGTCAACACATTGCAGAAACAAAGCATGTGAAAAAAAAGGAACCTCCAGATGATTTTGTTCCCAGAAATCTAATCCATACAAGCATATTGACCAACCCCACCTCCATCACTACAGAGTGGCAAGCCTTTCGTAGTCACACTCTGTTATAATTCTACATACACGCTATAAGAACATACTAACATGTTCTGTGTCACCATGAGATTTGGAAGTTTTTGTTATAAAGTAGCCTGTAAAAACATGATTTTTTCCTAGGGCCATTTCTACAACAGTGACAGCAGTAGTAGTAGAATGTTATACTTAGTGATTTGTGATATATACTATTAACATGTCACATGCACACTATCTCTATGTATATATACCCTACAAAGCAGGCATTGTTAATATTTCTTTCTTATAAAAAGAAACACCAAGGCCTTGCAAGAGTATGTGGCTTCCATTGTCCTAAGGGATAGAGGTAACAAATATCAGATTCAGGATCATCTTGGTGTTACATTGGTGAACTCCAGTATTAGTAACATACTGCCTATGTGAAAGAACCAAACGTGAATCCCCAACTGTGCTAATGTATAGACAAACTCTCTTGGTGTCTGGATCATCTACTAGAAGTGGTTACACCCGAATAACCTGCCATTCCTCGAACTCAAAAAAGACAAATGAATCTCAGGGAGCAGAAACAGATGGTGTAAACTGGAACAGCACTTTGAAAGCCACACTGTTACCACATATCAGTCTACATATAATGATGCATTAGCTTAGGTTGTAACAGTTGACTCCATGGGAAATCAAAGCATAGAAGGTTAATTGTTACATTGTTTTCATAAAAGCAGGTTAAACAAACAATGAACAGTAGGAGGTCAGCCTTAATAAGTCTTAAGTGACCTTGAGATGTATTATTAACTCTGGAGGTGAGATTCAACAAAAGTTCCATTCTCTTAGAATGGTACAGATATTTTCATAATAGTGTATCATCACATGAAATTATTATGATTCACCTACTAGAAGTAGTTCCAAATCAGTCTGTGTGTTTTCTCTACTGTGACTTCCTACTCTCAAAATCCTTCTTTCATTCCATCTTATCCCTGTTCTCACCTATAATTTCTCTTCAAAAGGCCTACTCTGTGTAATTTGTCCTTTTTAATTTTATTTTTTCTTCTGAATTCAAATATTTTTGTGCTTTTCAAGTCCACCAATATAAACTGATGTTTCCAAAATAACAGTATATAAAAAATTGTATAATTTTAAATAAATTAAATTAATTTATTATACATTTGTGAGAAAATACATTCAAAACTTCTATGATTTGAAACACCAGTTATGGCGTATAAAAGAAGTGTTTGCTCAACTGCATTATACTGTGAGGAAGTGGCCAGAAAATCATGCCCACTTTCTGAAAGAGAAGGAATTACTTTCTTCTTTTTTCTTTTTTGTTTGTATGTTTGTTTTATCAGTTGAAATTTTTGTTACTTGCTATAGAATTTATAATACAAATCTTTAAAATATAAAAAAAATTAAATAAAGATATCAAACAGAAAAAGAAGTAATGAGTGTGTGAAAGTGCTGGGGTGAAGGAGATTATAATCATAGTACCTTAGAAGGACGAACACCCTCAGATTAGCCAATGGAACTACTCCTTTCAAAAGGACATGGTCATACCACTGATCTGAGGTCCTGGCACTCTTTCCTAGACAGCATTCTGTTCACTTAGTTACAGTGGTGACAGTAACCATCCCTTTGTGAAAACTTACTCCAGATCAAAGAGTGATGGATACCTGGTTCTCAGCTGTGTATACGACTTGAAAAAAAAAAAACGACTACACTGCCATGTAGGGCATTACAGAACAGAGAAAAGGTCCATATACCACTGGCAAACCAAAGCCCCCTCTTAGACCCTAAAGTAGAAGTTCACAGGATAATGGGGATCATCATCATGACATAAATATTTGAAACTTCTCTTGTTTTCCTGTCCTAATATCAAACAAAATAAATTAAAGCAACATTGCTAGCTTTCTAAATCCTTATACCCTAACCATGAAGATGACATTTTTTGTCCACTTGAAAGACAAGAGAACTGAATCAGCTAAGTATTCCCCAAGCACAGGAGCAATGACTAACACTGTAAGCTGGACCTACCCTTTCCCCAAGGAAGTCACCAGGTTCATGAGCAAGGACCACAACTGCTGACTATAGCATGGCCCCTTTTTGTTATTTAACGGACAATACCCTCAACTAAAAGAATGCACCTTCCACTCTCCCATTAGTAGGAGAGGATGTATTAGGAAGTTCAAGCTAATCATCTTAAGCATTGCACAGAATTTCCTGGGAGGTGCTGATTCAGCTAGAATTAACATTCACTTTTCCTCTCTGTTTTGCTTCCTTCCTGTAATATGGATGCACAGGAGACAGCTACCACACCAGAATCTATCATATGATGCTGATAAGTAAAGGCACAGAAAACATGTTGAAGAAAAAGAAAAGAGCAGGGTGACAGCCCAGATCCAAAACTACCCACAACTGAACTTCCTTTTCAAAAAGATAGAAATACATTTCCATGCTGTGTAATTCCTTAATATGTTTGCATTTTTGGTAAATGCCACGAAATACAATTAAATCTTATGAATGGATTTTATAGGAAAAAAATTCTGTCCCAAATATTCAAAGTTCCAAAAAGTTCAATTTATACCTAATAGCAAACTACACCTTATCTCAACCCAAAAGAAACCCATATTTCATTCCCAGGATGAACGTGTAAATATGGAGATGTAGACATGGGGAATTTAATTGCCCAAAGTATGTAATGCTGCTTGGATCATGGTGCAGGCAAGGTGAGATGGGCAAGGGAACTCAGAAAAAATAGAAAAGCAGAGGAAGAATGACAATTGCACAGTTAGCTGATGCTAAGCCATATGCTGTGCACGTACAATACAATGAACCGAGAAATTCTACCTATTATTTACACGGTGACAGATAAAAGAAAATGAGGTGGAGCTCGGTAAACAAGCTCTCTTCTAAAGTAGATTTAGACACTATTCATCCCCTTCCTTTCAGCCCAGATGCCTGCTTAGCTGGGACTGCGAAATAAATTTCAGCCCTCAGGAATAATGTTCAAAACCGGCCCCGGCTTTCTTTTTCTTTTCTTTGAAATTGATTAGGTGTACTTTCAGATGAGAAACTGGTTGGTGTCTCAAAGAAGAAAGTATTTTTAGACAGATACAAAATAGCTAATTTAAGTTGTCCAAAAAAGAAAGTGCTTGAGATTTTGACTAGACACTGTAGCTGAGAGTCATTATAAACACCTTGTTTGGTGGGCCCACAAAGAAATCATGCTCTATCAAGTTTTGATATGCTATCAAATTACACCAAAAGACAACTGATAGTTTAATATTACCTCAATGTTTTCTGTTAAGTCAAACTGATTACAAAACAGTAGTGAAATTTGTTTCTTAAACTACCTTCAAGAAACAATAAATGGACTAAGACGGTGGAAATAAAATCACTGATGAGTGCTTAGGAAGTAATAGACATTAGACTCAGAGCTGGAAAGAAATGTAACATAAGCAGTAATTTAATTTAACTTTTCAATTTAAGGCATGCCTGGTCACATGCAACTCTCTGAAATGAAGCATTTCGACAACTCACCATGAGTCTGCTTTAGAACATAATCTGAAAATCTATAAGAGTGACAAATTTGTTTTTCCCTGCAACAGCATTTGATCTGACTGCAAAGACACAGAGATGGGCCAATGAGAATGCTTCAGCTCAGTGAGCTATGCTGCACTGTACACACAGAACTCACACCAAACCACTGAAAGGGCTTTGCACCGAGGGGCCACAGTCTCCACATTGAAGTCTGTCCATAGCTTAAACTTCTCTAAAACACAACCCAGCCTGCTTTGTACAGAACAGTCTTACGCTCCTTTATAATATATTAATTTAAAGATTTCTGCCATTGGTTCCCTTCTTATTAACCCTATGATTAAGGAATCAATTACAGAGATGAGGCCAGTATTTCCTGTATGAGTTATTTTCATTTTAAGATTATAGTTATGCACTAGTCATTTGATGTGGGGTATATATATGTATGTACACACATATGCTACAGAGTCATGCAGTGGTTAGAGGGCAACTTGCAGAGTTGGCTCTCTTCCAGTTTGTGGTTCCAAGGGATTGAACTCAGGTCCTCAGGCTTGGCTGCAAGCACCTTTACCTGCTGATGCATCTCACAGCCACATCCAATATGTAAGTTTTAAATAAACACAGACATTCCAGTTCTCATAACAACTAGCTCAACGACTTTATTTAAATCCTGTTAAGAAATAAATGATTCTACTATCTACCCAACTCCCTGAGTTTAAAGGTCTATATGTGACTCAACATTCTTACTATCTTGCAACACACTTTTAAGAGTATCTTCTTAGATCTATAACACCCTCTTGATTCCTAAATAGTTCAAAATTTAACTATAAGATTCTATCTGTCTATTCTTCAATCACCTCAGAGACCTGAGAGGGATAAATATATTTGCTTATATAGGAAGTGCAGAGCCTGCAGCTTCCAAAACTAAGAAAGAACATACCAATAACTGCCTGGACAGTTCCCATTTTCTCTCCATACATTCCAGCATCAATCTTCAGGCTTTGGGTCCTCTTTCTCTGACAGACATTTGTTGTAGAGCAGGGGCCAAATAGGTATAAACTGAACATTGGGAAGGTATACTGGGCCAATTTACTCTCATAAATGTGGCATATTTATATCTATTGTTTTGTATAATACTTACTGTTATAAGAGAAGGAACCAGCTGTTGGACTGAAAGGGGAAACCTCTGGAGGGAAGAGGGTGGAAGGGCGGGTTAGGAAGGGGGAATAGGGAGGGGTTTGTTACTGAGATATAACTTGAAGAAAAAAAAATAAAGTATTTAAAAAAAAAGAAATAAATGATGACACAATGGAAAGAAACTCCAATGCAGCTTTAAAGACCAACGATCTCACAGAAATTCAGATAGGATTAAATATTAGGGGACCATTTACCATGCATGAACTTTAGATGTCCTCAGCTATAAGGAGAAGTAATACCTAACTTCAATGGATACTATAGTATACTATTGTGCCATTATTTCTGACTTGGTGGATATTAGAGTTCATTCAGACTTTTGGTATCAACTTATTATCCAAGAAAATATATACTGACTACTGTTAAACCCAAATTATATGGCTATTAGGAGAATGAATTTGTATTTTTTATACATTGAAAAATATAAAATTTATGATGTGTAAAATGATACACAAATGTCCTTCTCTGGTTTACTTAGAAGACTGTGCACCAGGTTCAACATATCCTGAAAGGAGTGAATGCTTCAAGATAATCCTGAGGAAAAAATCAGTAACTTCAAATTATAACAATATATGAGAATCACCATTTGAGTAATTTTTAACTCCCACACAACTAACTGATATAGATCATTTATTTACCCACGCTTTACAATTCCACTGTTAAAAAGCTGAATGCATCCTCAACTTTCAGAAAAGAGTGAGACAGATTTATAGAACCTATGCTACACATATCATCACACAAATGCATCTTGGTGTGCACTTAGGAAAACACTCAAGATGGCTATTTACAGAAGCATCATTGGGCTGCCACAGAGCATCTCCTTATATGCTGTGGTCACTACCATATCATCATGGTGCAGCTCAGTGCTTGACACATTCTGAGAACTCAAAAATATGTGCCAAATTAATGGTGGTAACAATTTACCTTTAAAACATGGTTGGTTTTTATACACTGGAAAAGTATTTTCATGAGATATTTGCTTAAACACTCATAAGTAAGTTTAAGTATCTTCCTTGCATAAAGGATATCTCATACTGTTATATTAGCACATATATTATCTGTTTGGAAGGCAATATATTAGTATAGTAAGCATTTTAAATTTATATTAGGTTATATACTATGAAGTGTATATTTCCCATAAGCATATGATGAATGTCAATGCTGTACAGCTATTAATAGTGAAAAGAACTAATGTCTATTTTGAGCCATTAGCAGTCATGCAAACACGCAGTGAAATCTCATTTAGGGAGAAGTAATGCTACACTGTAAAATGTATAATTTAACCATTATAAAATGGGTTAAATGATAGCTATAAAATCCCTAGTTAGGGAACAGTAAGTCTCTTTCACAATTGGTCTACCAATATAAACCTGGCATTAGACTGAGATGTCTGAAAGTCAATGATACCAAGTCCCAAATAAAATATACATGTAAATAGACATGTATGATGAAACCAAACAAACCTGCCCACATACCAACAAGCAGCTCTTCAGCTCTGTGGGTTTTATTTTATATACCAATTAATGATCCTTAACATATGGAAACATAGCAATGGTTAAGCTCACTACTAACATGTGTATAAGTTGTCAACTACCACCAAGCTTGCCCTATGATTGGTCCGATTATTCACAACCTTCACTCGCCTATCAAGAACTCTGCCCCATCACCTGTTAAAAAAACAAAGAGCAGCTGGGCTATGTTACAAATCAGGGGACTTGGGGTTTTTAAGGCAGTGAGGGAGCAGAATCAGAAGCTCTTGACAGCTAGTTGTGAACCAAGCTCAGCAGCTCCACCTTTTCACTGCAGAAGAAAAGGCAGCTGTTGTTTCAACAGCTGGCAAGTTGCTGATGAAAATAAGGTATTGAAAGAATTGTAAATTTCACGTAGAAGATATCCACAGAGAGGAGGCAAAAAGACAGTCACACTACAAGATGTGATAAGAATGGGAAACACAGAGGAAGCTGATGAGCGATAACGTACAGATTCTAACAAACTGTGGCCCGAGCTACATGAAATCCTATGACCTGCAATCTCTTTTCAAAAATAAAGATATGTTCTGGAAAATGTTTTACTACCCTATCAGAAAGTAAGGAAGCAAAAATTATCATTTGAACTACTTCCTCACTCTTCCATCTGTTTGCTGCTTAATGTTATTGCTGTTTGAGGATGTGGTCAAAATAAAGTGTGATAATTATAAACAGGAAGGCATTGTGACAAAGTTGAAGATGAGGGCAGTTGCTTCTCTAGCAGGAAACATTTTGTGGGGGACACTTTTACAGGCCCTGATTGATTTAGCCACCCCAGCCCAGCGTTAGTCATGTGCCACACAATGATCAAAGAAACAGTTCGAAAACCATGGGCATGGCCTTCCGTAACTTCATGTAGCACCTAACCTAACAACAAAACTGCAAATGTTGCATGAAAACATCACAAAGAAAGCAACTGTCTGTGCCAGAGATAATGCCAGGGGAGACATGCAGAGCAAGAGACAGACTACAAAACTTAGTAAACTGAGGTAGCAGCCAGTCCTGACTTGAAGGATGACTCGGGTTCATCTATAAAGAAACCTTTTAAGAGAGCATTTCAGAAAAAGAACAGCACATGCAAACACGAAGCACATGACAGATGAGGAAGGGAGCAGACAGGGGAGACAGGAAGGATTTGCTGAGTAGCACTCAAAGGTTCAGCGAAGGCTAAAACCCTTACATGTGTAATAATACTGATCCACATTTCTATCTGATTTTTCTTCCACTGTCCTTGACAGTCTGTCAAAGGAAGCCAAAGGAAAGAGCAAAATATGAATGTGCTTCAGACAGAAGAGGCTGAGAAGCAAAGAGAGAGAAACACAATGCCCAAGATGCTATTCTTCACTTGGCACTGCACAAGCCACTCACCAGTTTTCAGGGCAGTTCTTCAAATCAGCATCTGCAGGAGAGTAAGGAAAAGGAGATGATTATGTGGAGAATGCCCTATTTTATCAAATTCTTCACTTATCTCTAAGCAAATTAGTTCATACAAACAAACCAAAAAAAAAAAAAAAGAGTTTAAAGCACACTTAGCAAATAGGAGTGGAGTAAAAAAAGAGCAGAAAAGCAGGGAGGCGCATACATCACAGCACCCAAATATCATCACTGCACACATGAATGGACCGTGAAGATTATCTTTGTGCCCACTGCTATTGGCTACTGTTCAGACCCCATCCTATATCTGCCAGAACTCGGAGTTCCACTGAGGAAGAAACTCTGTTCCAATGGAGGCTGATTTCATCTGTATGTTTCCAGTTACCCAACTCAGGGAATAGCCATTTTGATAAAGCAAGAATAGGTAGGATTTTACACACTTGTTCTTTTATTGCATAACCACCTTATTAAGTGCTTGTTTAATTTTCTCATTTTAATAAATTAAAACTCACACAAGAGAGCATAAAATCTATATCTTTACACATGCATATACCTGTGTAGAAAGAGAAATAAGAATGCCCATTTTATATTTGTTTTGTAGTAATTCAGACCTTGTAGAAAAAGAATCTACATCTTGCACATAAGTTTTTTCAAATGACATTTATTTAGATCCTATCAAATGGTATGTATATCAACAAAAAATTTTTATAAGTAAAATATGTGCAGTGAGTAGATGACCTGATATATAAATTTAATCCCCACTACCCCACTCTAAGATCAACAGAAAACAATCCCTTCCCTTTAATCATATTTACTACTACATAAATCACTGTTTACTGGAGTCAGCTATTAAACTTTTGCAGATAAAGGTCTCAAACTGAACTCTATAACCTGAAAACTTTCATTCTATTAAATAAGACAGTCTGGGAAAGTTAAGTGTATCTGATGGTAATGAATGATCCCAGTCTTTGCATTCTGTCAAATGATGGCATGTTTAAAATACAATACAAATTTAGCTTACTGTAGAGAATAAAGTTAATAAATCCAAGGACAGTAATTCATTACAGTATTTCAGTAGTAAAGTTAAGCTGTATAAAATCAGTCTTAATAATGTGGTTAGTTTTATTAGACTGCATAGGGAAACAATCTCTTCTAATTGATTTTATAATGACCATGTTAAAATCAACCTTGAGTTTCATTCAAAATCAGACTCAATAGTCTTATAATATTACTTGTCAGAGTTTCTACAGACACAAATGTTTATGAAGAAAGAGGACCAAGACTGGATCATTAAATAGTTTGCCTTCAAGATAAATAAAGGCTTTAATAAAATGTCAATTTTAGAAATAAAATGTATAATTTGAATATTAAAATTATGTTTCATTTAAAATATAAGCCATATGTATTTATAGATACTGCTAGGAGGACTACATTCTTCTCTCATGCACAAACTTCTCCCAAGAGAAATAAAACAATAGGTGATCTCTTCATTCACTAGTTAACAATGCCCGTGAGAGGAGAAATTACTTGTGGACAGACCTTGAAAGTTTCTCACTCACGTCAGTGTTCTTCAGTTCAGCAAAAGAATGGGGTAAAATGTCAGTTCACACAGGACTTGGATATGTTCTTGTTTCAGCCTGGATAAATTTAACTCTTGAGGGAGAACCCTATAGAAAGCCACTTGACTCCAGGTTTAGACTGGGTTTGCGACTGAAGTACACTAGCAATAGATCAATTAGTTTAATCATTAACTGATATTTTTATTTATTTCCCATTTGGTTTGAAAGTCAAACGCTTATAGCAATATACAGCAGGGACAAAGGGGATCTAATCAACTCACCTGCTGCAACTTTGCTTATCCATAGCTATCCACATTTAGTATCACTGAAAGAGATGATACTAAATGGATCACCCTGTTGACACTGTTTCTCCTCAGTGTTTCTGATGCTATTTGCAAACTTCTTATACCATTTCCTTTAAAAACAAACTCCTTAAACCCATTGCTGTGCACTGACCTGCCTATGGACAGTGTCTTACATAGATAAATTCTTCAATAACTCAACCATAAATTTGTTTATTGAATTCAATCATAAAATTGATATATACTTAATATTAAACTAAATATTAATATTCAAAATGCATTAATGAGGCATTAAGAGCATGGCAGTCTGTGAAAACGAAACCCACAGTATAGTCTGTTTACCCAAGAAATAAAAGCACATTTTTAAGCAGCTCAGGGGATAAGTGTTTGCCAACAGGCTTCAGGCAATGATAATTTGTATGCTGGGAATTTCTGTGTTATTATCTGCACTGCTAGTCTAGTGTTCATGAAAATTATACAGTTGTTTCACTAGAAAACTCCATGGTGACACAACCAGACATTGTTTGGGGGGCATTTCTGACATTAAGCTTAAGGCCAAGCTTACTTACATAAAGTCACTGCGTAAAATATGTGTGTCCCTATGTTTCAAAGATAAACCAGTATATAAGCAAAATGGAATAATTCTTTAAAATTATGTAAACTCTCAAATATCTTACCGGCTTCCTTATGGCAATGAACATTTATGTGTTTATAAAACACTGGAGCACAACTTAATCAGTCTGAAAGACATCCTTTCACCTCATTTAACACATACTTACTGAACACCAACTACATGCTTAGTCCTTTTGCGGGCAATGGATATACAACAGTGCCACATAATAGAAACAATTTTCTCCTTACTGAGTCTACAATGGGCACGGGGAGTCAAATATTAAACAGATAATCAAGCAAATAAAAGCATGAGTAAGTGTTGCCCAGGAAATAGGGTGGGGCAAGAGATGGTGCCCTGGGCAAAGACAAGAGTTTGTGTAGATTCTGTGTACAATGAACCACAAGTGATGGAACACTAGGGATTCTTAACTAGAGTTTGCCATGAAAGAAGTAATGTGAAAATAAGCAGAAAAACAGAGAGACGGAAGCCAGTGCCTGGACCACTTGGAATTGTAGTCAAAGAATAATAGAATGAAAGGAATTGTATGACCAGTAATATTGCACAAAATAAACCATGCCAAATACCAAAATGCTATATTGACTTCCAAGATATACTGTGCCATGATATATAGATATTTTTTTAACCAAACAATACATCAGTAAGCAAAGCAATGTAATATAACAACCAAACTGCAAGAATTCATGGACTGTCTGGTTATATTTTGGCACTCACTAGAGTCTTCACAAGATGCTTTAAATAACAGATAGTGATTTTTTTTTTTTTTTTGGTTTTTCGAGACAGGGTTTCTCTGAATATCTCTGGCTGTCCTGGACTCGCTTTGTAGACCAGGCTGGCCTCGAAAGATAGTGATTTTATTAAAACATCAGAAGATTAAGATTTAAAAAGAAATGTATGTGAGAATTCACCATCAATTCAAAGTTCATACTCTGAATTTCTAAATAACATAGAAATTCAATAAGACCTAAATACAGAAAGCACAGTTTAAAAGCATGTTGTTTTCAAAATCAAACATAAACTAATATTTAAAAAGCAATTCTAAGCCAATTATAAATTAACCTGTGTAAGCAGGGAACTGATGGAAGTAGTTCAATATATTGATGCCTAATGCAGGAATCTACGAAGTGTCCAATTTCCTAATGAAGTTTAAAAAATGTCTTTGCTTATCACTCAAGATCTTCTGGAATCTCTACTGAGTCTCATTAAAACAACAACCTTAGATGTTCAAAGAAACTTTGAGAATTTCCTACAATGAAACGTGATCATATTCACCCCCATTCCACCTCTAACTCTTCCCAGATCCACTCTTATCTCTTCAGCCCCTCTTACCTACTTGCCCTCTTTATTTCTCTTTCTCAAATGACCCACCAATCAAATTTGTGCTGCCTAAGTCCTCACAGCTGTGAGGACAATCATTGGAACATGGTCAACATAACAGAATCCACAGTTCCCCTTCTCCCAGAAGCATAATTCTTTAGTGAACCTCAGTGTTGTACAGAAGAGATATGCTGAGCACAGAGGTTTTCTCTCCAGCTTGCCTAACCAAATTGATGAGCTTCTGGTTCCAAGTCCTGTTTTGAAGTGTGATAAAAGAAGACACCTTATATTGACCTCTATTCACATGCAGACATTTGAACACATGTGCATACACACACACACACACACACACACACACACACACACACACACACACA